>AYEL01082291.1:0-156307 GCA_000484575.1 Olivierus martensii | reverse complement strand
GATTTTACGGACACCATCCCAAAAAATAAAATAAATAATATTAATATAATATTTGCATAAACTGTGTACAGTATAGCTACATCCAGCATTTGTAAAATAAAGCACTCATTTATTGCATAATGCATCATTTTTATTTTAACAACTTACCTAAAAAATTTAATTTAAAATACTCTATGTAAAATAATACAGTTTTTAGGCATAAGTCACATTAATTAGTACAGGTATGTTGAAAATACTAATTAATGTTTATAAAAAAATTTTACTTTGATTTTACGGACTTTCCGATTTTACGGAGTAGTCTTGCCCCCTATACTCCGTAAAATCGAGGTTTTACTGTACACAGTTTATTAAAAGATTATTTATAGCAATTAATTAACTTTAATTTTTAGGTGCCAGGCATTATAGAACTAACAGAGACAGAAAAAAGTTTCGCTAATTCAGGATGTTTTTCCAAACTTATTCTTTTTCTTAAAGATTATCTTGGATTTAGGTAAATAACTGAGAAATTCTTTAAATCTTTTATTATGATAATAACGTTCTAATTACTACATGAAATTTCAGATATGAAATCAAAACAGGAGATTATAGTTCATTTGAGGAACTTTTGAGGAAAAATGTATGCTATGAAAGTAAACTTTATTTTATATGACATAAATGCAAGTTTCGACTCATCATTATTTTTCCCATTTTAGAAAATTGACTTGGCTGTACCGTTAACTGAGAGTTTCGAAAGATCGAAAATTATGGATTTTTCTTATCCAATCATCATCAATGGAATAAGATTTTTTGTGGCCAAACCAGGAGAATTGTCGAAAATTTCTGCCATAATTTTCCCGTTTCTTTTTCAGGTAGGAAACATATGTTAACTGTTATCAAATAAAAATAATTATTTAGAATTTTAATTTGCTTACCTGAAAAAAGATAATTTTTGAAATATAATAAATTTTAAGATTAGGATATTATAATATTGATAGAATTGCCATTGCAGAGCGGTTCTTTATTCTTGTCGAATAAAGGAATTCTCTGCAAAGAGTAAAAAGTATATTAACACAAAAATTAAAACAATAAGTGTTTATTTTAGAAATGATTTGCCTCTAGTATAACAAGAAAATAATTTTCTTTTAATAAAACAATTTCCGTTATTAATGAAAATCTAAAGAAAATATTAAAATTGAATCTAAAATTCGAAATTTGATAAATAATTTATAAATGTATTGGCATTTTGGTGGAAATGCATCAATATTTACAGGTGAAAATGTTCCAGTGGAATAAAGATGGTAGATTTTTATGTGACACACTCTTCCCATTGAAGACGAAATCCATAGAATTTTCGGTCTATAGTTTTTCTGAAGCAACTGAAAGACTCTATCCATAATATAAAATTTCAACTGTACGATTCATCATATTTTAAAAAATTAATAATGTTTCTTAAAATTTAATTATTATTGGCAGTGCTATAAATCAATTTTTGAACCACTTTATGATCTGAAATTAAATTAGGAATAGTTTTCTGATATCTCTATAATTGAGAATTGTCAAATATTCGATTATCATAAAAAATCTATGCATACTGCTGTTTGTAAAAAATACTGTTGTTTTTATGCGTGATTTTTGCTTTATAATAATTTAATCTTATGAAAATTTCAATTTTGGAAAACAAAATATTGCATGTACTGTACTTGTAAAGATCATTTAGCAATCTGTTCACTAATTCAAAACAAATTTCATTTCATTAAAAGTAGTATTTTTAAAAAATATATTTTTGAACTTTACAACATTCTCCGGTAGTTGGGTACTGTATAAAAATTGTTAATAATATGAGCAATTGACCGAATTTGAGAGCTGCTTCTTCTTACTCTTACAGCAAATCAGTAAGAGATCTTGATTTTTTTTGTAACAAATTGTAACAACATCCAATTATTAATCATATCCTAACTAATTATTTTCAATATGGATAATTCTTTGTGGATTATAATATGGCAGTTTTATTAAAATGAAAATATGATTTATGGGAGTTTATTTATTTTACTTTGTAATATTTATTTATGTTATATTTATATTAATATTCTTTGTATTATTTATTTTTCTTTGTAAACGAAAAGACAGAGAGGAGAAAACTCCGGGTCATATATCATTTTCATCCTTTTCTGTCCGAAATTGAAAGCTAATACAAAATTATACTATATCTTACAATAGACTTTAATATTTACGATATTTTAATGCTTTTTTATGATTTATATAGGTGTGGATAGCAATACTTGTTTCCTTTATAACTTCAGTGATGATATTTGCTATAATATTTTGGTATGACTCAAAATTATATAAAAGAAAATCGGTCAAAATCACCGAAATTGCTTGGGCACTTTTTGGGTCATTTTCTAATCAAGGTTATGTAACATTTATTTATTTTGTCTTTATTTACAAATACAAATATGAAAATTTAACTCATTTTCCGATATTTTAGGAAATGTATTATTCTCTCCCTCTGGACAAAGTTGTAGGATTCTTGTTTCAGGATGGCTCCTGGCAATTTTTGTCATAACTTCCAGTTATAGTGGTGCATTAATGTCTTTCATCACATTTCCTGGTAAAGAATCTGTTCCTCGCACATTTTCTGAATTAATCACGATGACCAATAAGGGAGATTATACTATAAGTTGGGCTTACACATCTTCAATCCAGAAATTTGTTTTAGTAAGTATCAAATATTTCCTCTTAAAAATGTCTTTAAATTGAATTTTATATACTGTATTATTAATCACGATGTAATTATATAAAAAGCATATTGTTGATTTTATAATTGTTTGCTACTTATGTTATGAACTTAGGACTCTAGCTGAGAGTAAAATAGAAACATTTATTACAAAAAAATCTAATATAATCTGAAATCCTAAAAATGTGTAATAAAAATTGGATGGTCGTCCGATGGCCGCATTCGAAATATACTTCCACCTTGGAAGATTCGGGTTGAATTTCCAGTTGTTATATCTCCAGATTTTCAGATGATTGGGCCGGTTGGATGAACCCCCATCCTCCATCTGAAGACTAATCCTACCAGAGGTGTCAGTGTGTCATGGTGGGCATGGAAATGTTTCGCAGCTTAATATACATAGTATGGAAAATGAATAAATCAGTGACAAGAAAAATAAAAACAAATGAAAATAACAATTCTTTAACAATTCCGCAATTAAATAGAAAATATTATTCTTGCTAGTTAATTATATTATTTAATTCATATTAATTTCTCAAGAATGGACATTTTAATTTGAAACGATTTCTAAGCACTAAATTTTGTTTTACTATATTTTTCGTCATGAAATAACACATAAATTCGTGAATTTTAAAATCTATGAAAATATCTTTCAATGAAAAGAAATAAATTTTGAAGGCTTCAGAATAATAACATAAGAAAATATTTATTGTGTTATTTCTATTGTATTAAAAAAGAAGGATAATATGTAGACTATTATAATTTTCTGTCAATATTAATAATTTCCATAATTTTTATCAGTTTTGTTTAACTAAGCAACGCCTAAATTAAAATTTGTTTTTCATCTCCATTTTAACATTAAGGTTCTTTAAATATTCAAAATAATATACAAAGCGAAAGCAAAATATATAAGATAATTTGCTTTTGTAAAAAGTATCAGAGTAAATATATAAAATATCCAGTCTTATATTTTTTGTCAAAATGACTTAGCATTTTGTTTCATTTGATATAAAGGATTGTTAATATTCTATACATATTAATTATTTTTACAATATTGCAAGAAAGATAAATAAACAATAACAAGAACACAATATTTTCAGAACTCAACAGAAGGGAATGGATTAGCTTTAAAGAAATTGTTTGAATTAAATAAAGTGGAAGACAGTTGGCTTACCAGAGATATGTTCGATCGAATTCTGAGAAATAAATTGGCCTATATATGGTATGAAGGGGGCATAGAAGTTCAAACTGCTCCATTGGGAGTAGACAACTTCGTAGTATCTAAAGATCAGCTTTTCTCTTCAATTGCAGTATTCGGAATATCAAAAAAATTTCCATATCAGAAGCACCTAAACACAGCGTAAGTATTTTGTTAGCAACCTATTTTTATGAATATAGCACAAGATGAAGATAACCATATCTTAAATTTGTCTTGTTTAATATAACATCTGATATATTGCAGAAATTAACAAACTCATGTAAGAAAAAAATCATATAAATGTAATTTCGCATACCAATCGAGAGTTATCTGTGTACAATTTTTTTATTAATTTTCTGTTTAATTTTTTATCACGTTTATAGTTTTATTGACAATGAATATTTGATGAAATATTTTCGGAATTCATGAGTAATTGTGAAAAATTTTATCGCTGTGTGTTTAAATACATTAACAATTTTTCAAAATGTATTTTATTACCAGTAAATATATTTTTCATTGTTACAGAATTTATATTATAAGACAGGATTGCAGAGTCGGATAACAAATGATCCGACTCCGACTCCATCTAAAAAAAATCCGCTTCCGACTCCGACTCTCTAAAAATTTGTAAGGCCTGGCTCCGACTCCTGTATAGTTATAGTTAATATCGTATATGTATTTTATTATTTCAAGTGATTCTTCTGGCTACTTTACATTGATTTGATGGCACTTTGGCTATAGATACTAGGTGGCCCATACTTTCTTACAATTATATAGCACTTTGGCCCATACTTTCTTACAATTTCTAAGAGATATTATCCCAAATTTTGGCATTTCGTATAGGTTGTTACAATTTACAAAATCAACAACTGAGATAACAATTAGCAACTTAAATACACTGAAATGAGAAATGCATGTCCTTCTAAAATTTTACATGATTTGTTTATTGCTGTTGAAATTTGAATAATAAAAAAATCTTTCTCCTTGGAAGCATTTAGTCATGCCAAAATTACTTTAAATATAATTTCTAACTAACTATTCCAAGTTCTAACTAGTATAAATGCCTATTAAAATAAAATTAACACTCCATTAAAAAGTAAAAGCTTTCTTTTAGAGTTTTAAATTTTAATTACATACCAAATAGACAAATACCAAAATTAAATTTAAGCATTATTTCTAATAAACAAAATAGCCTCAGTAAGTTCATCTGTCATTGCAGTTCTCTGATCAGCTCTGATCAAAATCCAAAGTCTGGATAGTCTTATACACGGGTTTCGCATTTTTACCAATTTTCAAACTCTGAAGTCGGGGAGTCAGATTATATTCAAGTAAATACGGTAATTTAGTAAATTTAAATTTAATTCTAATTTTTCTTTTATATGTGTATATATTTACCCTCCAGCAGAGTGAGCGGAGCACTCGTTTGGTCCACTGGCACTGGAGTTGAGTATCAAACGGAAAATCCACATCATTTGCTGAAATGAGCCGACACACTACACTTAAAAAATTAAAATGACCTCTTATCAAACTAAATTAATATGTTACATTGGCATTAGAGCAGATATCTTAGGCTACCCTCTTGCATTGTCTGTTTTTATTTCTTATAACTTGATGTGTAAGAGTGCTAGCCGCTAGGCCTATGAGTTAGGCTATAGGAAGAGGATGAGTTAGGCTATAGGCTTATATTTGAATCATTAATCAGAATCCTATGCCTAAGTTTCATTTTGGTATAGACCACAATACTTTCCATAAAATAGTCTAAATACTGCACCAAAAGGCAAAAATTTATCACCATAAAATAGACTAAATATGGCTCCAAAAGGCAAAAATTTATCACTTGAGTTGAGATACATAAATTAACTAATAACACTATAGGGGCCTTTTCATAAATTTAGATAATTGATATTATTCTTAACTTACTATCATTAGCCTTAATAGTTAGAAACGATGTATATATAGCTCTAGCTCTAGGTAAGTAGGGACTTAAGGAGTCGGGAGTCGGTTGTTTTTTCCGACTCCGACTCCCGATTCCAGGCAGTTTAAAAATTCGACTCCGACTCCACCCAAAAACCTCCGACTCCCAGACTCCCAACTCGACTCTGCAACCCTAATTATAAGGATAATTTTTATGGAATACCGAACAGAAATGCTTCGGCTTTCGATCATAGCATCTTGGATAAAATCAGAATTTCATATCTTAGAAATATATATTAATGATCCGGCACACATCTTGTGATTTCGTACTCAATAGAATGTATCTGAAATAGCCTACATATAGGAGGCCGGATGGCCGAGTGGTAACGCTTTGGCGTTCCACGCTGGAGGACCCGGGTTCGCGTCCCGGGTCTGGTCCCGGATTTTTTTCGGGTGCTGGGCCCGGCCCGGTGATCCCCGTCCTTCACCATCCGGCCCCCCTCCATGGGTGTGGGTGCAGCCCGTGGTTGGAACTGGCCCCGTCCCCTTAGTAATCTCCCTGATTGGAAAGGGGACGTAAAATATACAAAAAAAAAAAATAGGCTATACAGGATTCCGATGGGCCCCCTCTACATAAAAAGTCTACTTGATGGTAGAGCACGTAATTGCCAAGCATTTAACAATTAGCCAATAATTAGGGAAGTGGAGTTAAAACTAAAATAATAAAAGTGATTCTTTCTTATGAAGGATATTTCAATCATTCAATAGATATCAATTATATTTTTATTGAAATTATCCGTTAGTTGTTCTTAGTAACTTTATTTCTGATATAATAATCAGTTCTACCGGTGAAATTATAAAAAGGAAATAAGAATTCGGTAATTCTGTTTATGTGAGTTATACCGCCATGCCACATTTTTGATATTCTATATGTGGGGCTGCTACTTTTAGACTCCACATTAGGCTCTCCAACACTCATGATGGGGCCAACTGGAAGGTTGATGGAAGTGATTTAACGGGCCAGGTCTGTAACCTTCTTAAAAATTAGAAGTGTGGGACCTGAACTTGAAGCCCGATCCTCAAAGATGGTAAGCGAGTACTTTACGTGCTGCCATTCGGCTAACTCGGAATTTATGAAGTGTTTACAGTGAAATTATACAATTTAACTTATTATAGGATATATATTACCACCCGTACAACCCTTTTTTCTCGGAATCCCGATGAAACAGAAAGTAGGGAGAAAAATTCTATATCCGGAGAATCGAAAGGTCATGATCAAAATTTTGTGGGTCCAGCGGATGACAGAAGGGGTCAACGTTTAAATCTGCAATGAAAACGTAAGCTGATTTTGGCATAATTGGATAGAATTTTGAAAAGCAAACAACTTTTGCTTTGTAATTTTTTAATATCACCTACAGATTGTAAGAAATCACATAAAAAGGTGCCGCCACATATACCGTCAATTGAGTTATACAAGCAATAAGAAGAAAAATAATCCGACAGAGGGCGCCTGTGTACACTGCGGAATAATACTAAAGCTGCAAGGAGCAGTATTATGTAAATTTAATCCCAATTCGGGTATTCAGTGGTAGTACTGGAACCGCAGGTGTGGCAAGTCTTTCCCGTCACAGTTCGGCACGGAACCATGTTTAAGAAAAAGAGTTTCCTGATTTGTTCCAGCCCTTTATGAGCGCCATGGATGTATATCAACTTCTTTAGTATACATATACAGCCGCCCTCTGTAAGATTCTTCTTCTTTTTATTACTGGAATAGCGCAATCGGCGGTACATGTGGCAGCATCTTTTCTTGCGATATCTTGCAATTCGTAGATGATATTAAAAAAAACTTTCAAAACAAAAGTTGTTTATTTTTCACAATTCTATCCAATTATTCCCAAATTGGCATACATTTTAATTTGAAAGCTGATCCCTTATACACCTATTTCCGGAAGGCTTACAAAATTTTTATCATAACCATTCGATTTTTCGGATATACTTTGGTCATCAAAATTTTTCTCCCTACTTTCCGTCTCATCGGGTTTCCGTGAAAAAGGGTGGTATAGTTTCCCATTTATCTGTATACACCTTGTATACGGATAAATGGGAAACTTTAAATTGACATTTTCAATGAGCCTAGATATTTTGTTGATATTCCTGTTTTTCTTCTTCTTCATTTGTTTAATACGGAGGTTATAAAAGGGGTTTTTCCTCGGATGACTTTATTCCATATTAATGGGAGTTATTCAATATAAATAATGAAATTAATCGGAGAAGAAATGGGATAGATGCGTTTTATGCATCTGTACGATCAGCCGCGAGGCCATCTTGGAACTTCCTGGTTCCTTTCCAACAACTTCAATTTTCCATGAGAGAACCGAACGCGGCTGTTGACTCATCTTTAAACATTCTCTTTAATCCCTTCATGTATATTGGCCATTTGTGATCGTCTTTGAAGATGCCGCCGCCAAACATTTTCTTAATGATATTGGCGAAGTAATTAAAATTAATCCAACATAATCGCCATTATTAGTACAGCGAAAAAAATATTTATTAAAGCAATATTTATATTATGATATTTAAAAATGTAAATGTATGATATTTGAGAATATTGTAAATATTCCGGAAGAGATTTATGTATGAGTTAAACCAATAATATTTATATTTCCATAATGTGTATATCGAAGATATTTGTATTTTCATTATTCATTGAGATATTCCAATTTTATATACAGTTACCAAAAATAAAAATTGGGCGGGATGGCCGCGTGATTAGAGTTTTGGCTTACCGTTCTGGAGGATCTGGGTTAAAACCGCGTCCTACAATTTCAGTTTTTCTAAAAGAAGTCCGGACCCAGCCCGTTATTTCCCACTCTTCAACCGTCCAGTTGACACCATCATAGGTGTTAGCCAGCTCTATAAGTGTCAGATATAGAATGTCCGTCGTTGTGATATGGAGGCTTAACGAAACTAACCAAACCATAATTAAAAATCATTGTGATTCACTTTAACATCTACATACTAGCAGGAATAAGTGAAATCCGGAAAACAATACTAAATCAGCATAAACTGAGTTAATTTAGTTAAGCCGCCATATTGAACATAGTTTATACTAATGTTGAACATCGATAAAACCATCGAAAGGTAACATCGATGTAAGAAAACATTTTTTTTAGCATTATCACTAACAACTGCATTCTTTATCTATTTCCCAAAATTTTATCAGCCACTTTATTAGCTAGATACTCGATAGTATGCCGTTCTTTCAATATGTAATAAAACATCCAATGTTACATTGCATAGTTTATTTTCCTGATCATTAAAGTGGACATGAAACTAATATAACTCCTATTCTGGATGTCTGTCCATATATCAGTTATCAATCAGCAAAATTTTTATTTGATTTGCTGTTTGTTTGACTATGAATGCCACGTTAATATATTTATTGAGAATTAGTATTTTACTCTTGGGTCGAGAAGGAATCTATCAACACTAATTTTCAATTCTTTTGAAGAATATATTCAAGTCGTAGAATTACTTTTATTTTTAGCGAAATGTTGCCAGAGAAAAGCTTTTGAACAATTACTGAGCTACAAAGGTATAAATATTTTTAAAGGAAAAGAAACCGAAGACGTTTCGGATATTAATTAAATGACGATGATAAAGTGTCTCACATGACAAATCTAGGTAATAAAACAGTATTGCCAGATGAATTGTTCGATTTTCTCATCGATATGCGGGGTGAAGAAACACTTCGTCGTAAAATTTTGTTTAAGGTTAGCGGTAGGTGCGGTTTTAACGTGGCGGGTTTAAGGTTAGCGGTAGATGCGGCGCTATGGCGAGGGTGCTATGCTATGGCGAGGGTGCAATAACTAGTGAGAATTTCATTGAGGGTTCTGCAGAAAAATAAGTTTGGAAACACATGCAAAACCTATATTTGGCCAGATAGAAATAAAAACGAGTCATTATAACATTCAAACACAATTTTTTATTTTATAGATATAGGACCTACTGGATACTTTCCACTAAACTTTTTTTTATTTTATAGATATAGGACCTACTGGATACTTTCCGCCGAACTTTTCGGACTTCAACAACTTATTGTCTGATTTGGCTTATTAAAGTGCAGAGAGAGTATGAAGATTATTGCTTGCTAATTCAGTCATTGACAGTAATTTTATATCTCTAATTTGCTACATTAATATTTTTTACGTTACCTAATGTATTTATAAAACATAAAAGTAAAAGATAATCAACGAAATAGTGTCCTGTCGTATAAATTTAAATCCCATTCAATGCACCTTCCTACCCCCGTTGCTAAGCGACTGCCTGCATGAATGCTATGCTACCACGTTCTACTTACACTGATCTACTGCTGGAGAAATTACGCGATCCGTTTTTGCATATTGTAGGAAAGCCCAACCGTTTCCGCTAATGTTCGGATCTTTCTGCAACCGACTGTACATGTACACTAGCCAGATTATTCATTATTTTACACTACAGAGTATCCCCTGTGATGGGCTCTATAAGTGGTCACCGCCAGATACAGTATATCTCTAGTGCGATATGGCGGCTTAATCAAACTAACCTAACTTAAGCTATGTTTAGACGGTGCTACTTTTCATGCAACAAGATGCATGTAACTAGGCGCGCGAGAAGGCATGCAAAGGCGCATGCTTCAAAATCTGTTGCAATACTACGCACAAGAAGGCGCATGTGCCTAGTTAGGTTATAAAGTGCAACTAGTCTTGCAACATCTTGTTGTTTTGATTATTTTTTAAATTCTTGTTAAATTGTTCATCTTGTTGCAATACTACGCACAAGAAGGCGCATGTGCCTAGTTAGGTTATAAAGTGCAACTAGTCCTGCAACATCTAGTTAGGTTATACGTGCAACTAGTCTGGCAACATCTTGTTGTTTTGATTATTTTTTAACTTTTTTCGCAAATTTTTCTTTGCTTTATGGATTGAGGTGTAAAGAAAATACTTCAATTTATTGAAAGAAGTTAAATTTATCATCGTCAAGTCATTCTAGTAAATTTTTTGAAAAGACTGGAACTATCTATCCTGACTTGGTTCAAAATACTGATGTTATTAGCGCTTCGATTGAAATATTTGCTAATCATAAAATTTTCTTTTTTCTTCTTTTCCTTCTGTCATTTGAAATTATAGCTCTTTTCGTGTTGACATTTTCTGCAACATATCCTCTATGTGTGAACATGAAAGGGCAAGTTGCATACCTCATGCGGCTGTTGCTCATTGAGGCATGCATCATTCTGCATACAATATTGCATGCAGAGAGACAGCGCCGGATTAAACCCTTAGATGGCCCTAAGCACTAACTAATTTTGGTGCCCCCTTACACTTGTAATTCAAAATATATAAAACGGTACTTACATTTTAATAGACTAAATAGCCAGAGTTGAGTGTGCTATTGCAGGATCTCCAAACTATGATTTTATCCAGTCCGCCAATAGGAATAATTTTTTAATAAGAATCCGCAGGTGGCCATCCGGCCGCTTGCGGATTCTTATTGAAAAATTTGCGTCCGGGACACGAACCCGGGTTGGTCCCCGATTTTTCCGGGGTGCTGGGCCCGGCCCGGCGATCTCCGTCCTTCACCATCTGGCCACGGGTGTGGGTGCAGCCCATGCTTGGAACTGGCCCTGCCCTCATAGTAATCTCCCTGATTGGAAAGGGAGCGTAAAATATGCAAAAAATAATAATAATTCGCAAAAAAACATGGGGTGTTGATAAATTTCAAATGCATTAATTAAAATTGGGTTCAAAATATATTCCGGAATAGCAAAAAGTAACTGTAATCCAAGTTACGATCTTTCTGACTGTAAAAGGTCGGTTAAAATGGACAAAAGAAGAAAAAATTTAAAAGGATTCAAAACGAAATAAAAAAGTTATTCCTTATATCTGCTTCGTTATTGTATTGGTTTATCTGCTTTCAATAAAATATATATCTAATTCTAAAGTTTTTTTTTGCTATGGCCCGCAGAACGATGCTGAAGTACTGAATGTGGCCCTCACGGCGAAAAGTTTGGAGACCCCTATGCTATTGGAATAGTCATTAATCAATTTTGAGGCTGTTTGAGACTTTAAAGCAATAATGAAGTTATGAATGCAGATGCAATTAAAACCAGTGACAATTGGCAACTAAACTAAGAACTTCTTATGAGTTAGTACCCGTCACTTGTATTGTCTCAAACGCGTCTAGACTTGTTCAAAAATTTGTATAGCTTCCAATCTGCAAGCACAAAGTGTACTTTATTTTGCAGGATAAACATGACGACACAAGAGGGAACACTCGGATCCGGCCAGCGGGTCCATTTTTGCCCACCCCTGATCGAGAGTGTAAGACGGAAGCAAAAACAGACAACAAACGGACAATAGGGTGTGCACAACGCGCAGGCACAGAAGAAAAGCATATGGGTGTATATAAGAACGTATAAGGCTTCTAATCCACTACACCTAAAAACACATCTGAAACTGAAAACTAAACTGAAAGTGACGCAGCTTCCGCTTTGTATATCTTCCCCAGAAACTTACCTGAAAATACAATATAAATAAATGGCTATAAATTTAATTAATTTAATAATTTAAATGATAAATTCGGATATGAAAAATTCTGTGGTGCCCCCTTTTCTTGATGCCTTAAGCACGTGCTTACTTTGCTTATAAGTTAATCCAGCACTGCAGAGAGGCATGTCGGTTCGATATTACCCGGTTTCCTCACTTTTGTGGTTCTTTATTCCAACTGACGTCATATTGGGTAGCACTGAGTTCGAACGATTTAAACCAGGGCTGTCCAAAAGCCGGCCCGCCAAGCCATTTTGTGCGGCCTGCGAGGCTTTCACGATTTGTGATATAATATTACTTTTTAATGTTTTTCCACTTTTATTTATTACTTTTTTTAAGAGTTTAATAAAAAGAATCCTAATATTGAATTAAATTAACTCAACTAATTAATTCTTAAATTATTAGTTATTATTTAACGATCAACAAGCTATCAATGACATCACATTTTTATAAGATTTTCAATCACGTCAATTTCAGTTTTAGCTATTTCAGTTTATAGTTTTGAATTGTGATTGTTAGAAACCAAAAAATAACTAAAATACACTCACCATTTCAGTGATTGTGTGAGCTTTGTTGTGAGATTCTGTTTTAATTTTATTTTACGTTTAATTTAAATTTTATTTTATTTTACCATGAGTTCGTTGCATTTATGAAATGAGTGAGAAAAAGCTTTATTTTACCATGAGTTCGTTGCATTTGTGAAATGAGTGAGAAAAAAACGTATTTTACCACAAGTTTGTTGGCATTTGTGAAATGAGTGAGAAAAAACGTAAAATAGAAAATGAAAATCTAGTCATTTGTGAAATGAGTGAGAAAAAACGTAAAATAGAAAATGAAAATAGAATATATTAGTAGCGTTGGGAAAATGACTTTTTCATAACAAATCACTTGACTTATATTTATCAGTATTTTGAAACTTTATTTATTCTTTCCAGCTAATGGCATTAATTAAATACTGCATAAAATGTGCAAAGGACATGTTTTTTTGCAGCTTGTAAATAAACATTTTTCAGAAAAGGGTATAACTTGTTTCTTGTGATCATCAGTTAGCACATGATGCAAGGTTGCCACTAGTCAGGTTGCTGCATTTTAGTAATAGATTCCATTTATTGAGGATAAAGTAGCTAGATAATACACGAAAAATATCTAGAAATGGTAACTACATAAATGGACAACTGCGGAGTGATGTAAAATTTAATTGTCCAAATAAAAAATGCATTTTTTTTTAATGTATGGTAGAAAGTAGTGAAAAGTAGCATGGTTATCACATAAAATCCACAAAGTAGCAAAGCTTAAATTTTAGTAGTGCATGGTTTCAAAAAGTAGCAAAATTTGCGAAAAATAGCGCAATCTGGCAACCCTACTCCTGACTTGTTTTTCTCTTTTTCCCGTGGTCCCGTTTTTTATTACATGCTCGTTCCCCTCTCTCCAGTTTTAAACACAAAACTATTAAAAAAGAGAGACAAAGCGACTGAGGAATAACATCCATTACCAGGCATACTTAGGGAGTTAACTCCTGCCTAAATTGGTCTAATTACCACACCCTTGTTGACTGACGCTATTTACTTCCAGCAGCCTCCCACTGGGGAAGTCCAGATGTTCAAATCCCGACCTTATATTTATCAGTATTTTGAAACTTTATTTATTCTTTCCAGCTAATGCTGCGTAAAATGTGCAAAGGACGCGTTTTTTCGCAGCTTGTAAATAAACATTTTTCATCGCTATTAGCGTGAAATTATGTCGGATTAAATTATGCTTGTGGTTTTTTGTTTTCATTTTTATGGAATACAAGGCGTCTTGGGTTATGTGGAGTTGAACTCTTGCGGTTGTCAATTTTACGTTTGAGATTATACATTCAGGATGGGCCAGCACATGGGCCAGAACTTTCAATGCATGGGCCATGGCCCACCCATAGTTGCTCTCAATACCACACTTTCTAGAGTGTAGGAAGCTTGGCAGGAAAAGGAATGACAGCAATAAAACAGTGACACACCTCTTTTAATGGTAGGTCTTTTGTTTACATTAGTGTTTTCTTGTTTTTTACAATAATATAGTGAAAAAGAAGTAAAAAAATTCAATTATTAATAAAAAATATAGCTTATTTTAATAGAATTAAGCAAAATTTTTGTATTACCTAAATTTTTTTTAATTTAAATATTTTATATTCATACTATAAAATATTAAATTTTGAAAAAATTTTGGTAATTAAATTTATTTCAACATAATCCGAACAATATGAATACAGTAATCTAGAAAATACAGAAGGAAGGGAAGAGAAAAGCTAATTTTCTAAATATTCAAACAAATTTTCATTAAAACCTAAACTTCCTTTAATCATTGCTTATACTCATGTAAAATATTTTCAATCCAATATTATACTACTAGCAGTTAGAAAAAATTTTATTTTAAAATGTGAAACGTTTTCAGCACAACGGCCATCTTCAGACTACACAAATTGGAAGTAGAACAAGCTTTTTAAAAATTCTTACATTAGAACAAACAGGTGTTTCTATGGTTACAAACAGGAACCAAAGAAAGAAAGAAAATAAAAATCAAAGAAAAACACAAAGCAAGAACTAGACTATATAATGAAAGAGGGAATGGAGCACAGCTACCAGAGATCCTTTCTAACACAAATAAAGAAGTCGGTAGAGAGGATCTTAAGCATCCCATCCCAGTAAGCAGGGAGTGCAGCAACAAGACAAGATGAATACATATCAGTACAATATAAAGAATATTAATGTTATAAAGAGAATAGCAAGAAAAAGAAAGAAGAAATTGCAATGAGAAGAGGCCCAACAATTCTTAATATCTTGAGAAATAACAAGCACCCCTTCAGAGAGGAAGAGAAGAAAGGATTATACAAAATTCAGTTGAGGACAAACAGACAAGCCAAGAAACTGCATATGTAGGGATAACCAAAAAGACATTAGTCCAGAGAATAAAAAAGCACAAAAGGGTCAGAGAGAAAGCAAGATTTAACCACAGCTTGGCCACAGAAGCCTACAACAGAGACCTCAAAATCAAATGGGATGAAGCCAAGATTATAAGGAAAATTAACACAATCAACTGAAACAAGAAGAAAAAAACAGGGAAGACATTATAAACAAAGGACTGATATTTGAACCCCACCCCCTTGAAAGTATGCAATATAGCAGGAAAAAACTAGACCGCTATAAGCCATTCATGTTGTACTCCATTAAGACTGTACATAATTAGAGTACTGTTTACATGTTTATCCATTTAATTTTGTGTAATATTTTAAAGTATATTTGGCATATAGTATATTTGACAATTTTATAACTCTGACTATTTACCCAAATATCTTATTTGTTTTTTCTATAATTTTTATTTTTTTTTTCTTTCTTTGGTTCCTGTTTGTAACCATAGCAACACTTGTTTATTTTAATGTAAGAATTTTTAAATGCTTGTTCTACTTCTAATTTGTTAGCCTGAAGATGGCCAGTGTGTCAAAAACATTTGCACATATTAAAATTTTTTCTTAACTGCTAGTAGTACTATACTGGATTGAAAATAGTCATTAAAACCTTTAAAAATAAGAAATTTTGGCCAGAAAGCATTTAGGAACCATGATCAGAAACTCATTATGCTTTTTTCAAAATCCCTAAACATAACTGTAATAAACCCATTAGAATAGGCCAAATTGTAGTTGTAAAATTCTATTGCTTTGCTTCAGCCAAGCATGGTATATCACTTAAATGGCCTCTGGCAATAAATGATCTTGAGCAGCAGCTGCCATCAATAGCAGGCTACAGGTTAATATTCATTGAAATGTTCATTTACAAATTTACTTGATCACTAAATATTTTATGTATGTGAAAGGGGATGAGTTGTCATTTATCATTATTATTTCAATGGTTATTGTATACTAATTTTGTAGAGGATGTTAATTTTTTAATAAATCAGTTTTAACCTTACATTCTAATGATGTAAAAATTTTTTCAAATTTTTATTTTTTTCATAACTTTTTGTTCATTGCATGAGATCAAAGAAAACATGATTATTTGTATGAAATCTTAGCTATCCAATGAAATATTTGTTATTCTTTTATAGTGGCAAGCCTTATGAATAAGCTATAAATGAAGAAAATCAGACTATATTTTAAAAAATTATTGATTAAAAATGAAGTATTATGCAAATTTTCATTTAACTTTTGTCATTCTTATTATTAAAATAAATTTATTGGCATTTTTTTACTTCTTATCAATAATTTTTATTTTAATATTTTTATACATTTTTGAATTTATATTTAAAAGCACAATTTATATGTAAATCATCCACTTTCATATATATACAGCTATAATATCTTCTATTTTATTAATTGGCCTGAAATTGCTTTGTTGATACTCTACATTAAATACCACACACAGCAAAGTAAGCTTGGCCAAAATTTCCTGCAAAGTGACTGGCTGCCATAAAAGTGCCAGCTCTTTAAATTGCCTGAAAGTGTTTACACATTAGGATTTTCTCATATTTTATTTAATTATTGGTAAAAATAAAGCAATAAGTGAGCAAATAAACAATATTGTTTATATTAACAGAATTAACCAATATTTTTGTATTATCAGCACTATTTTTTCAGTTTTACAAATTTTAGAGCTTATTATACTAAAATTTCTTGTTTTACTTAAAATTCAAAAATAAAATTATAACGTCCCAAAACCAGAATAAGATTAATAAAATATAATAAATTAGAAAGCAGAATCGATAAGACTGGATAAAAAATAATCCAAATTCTACTAATACAATCAATACAAGTTACCGTATTTTACAGACTATAAAATGCATTTTTTTTCTTCGAAAAATTGCCTCAAAAATTCAGGTGCGTCTTATACTCGAAATTAATAAAAAAATATCCAGTGTTTGATTTAAAATTCCCGCCAGTCTTAAAAATGGCCATATATTCGATGCCACGGGAAACCTATTTCTATCTGGCAACATTGGATTCAACTGGCAGCAGTGCACCGATGCAACGAACATGAGTTGCGGGGATTCACAAGATTGCTAACACTGTTTCCCTATGATGTGTCAATGCAGTCTACGGTGCCAGTGAACTTGAATTGAAAGTGATTTGTGTTATCGGTAACATTACAATATTTTTGTAAGTTAGTACTAGCTAGTTTCGTAATGGAAAAAATAAAAGGAATTCATATGATGCGGGCTATAAATTGAAAGTAATAGCATATGCAGAAGAACATGGAAACAGAGCAGCTGAGCGGCATTTCGGCCCTCCACCAACAGAAAAAACCATTCGCGATTAGCGGGCTAGTAAAGAAGAACTGAAAAAAATGAGGAAGACTAAATGTGCAAATAGAGGACTGAATGCAAAATAGCCAAAAACTAGATGACGATGTATTGAAATGGATTCAAGGACACCGTCAAAACGGCATTGGAATTAATACAAAAATGATTCAAATACACGCTCTCGTAAGCTAGCGCTACAGTGGAACTTAACAGACTAAGGGTGGAGTTTGTTGTGCTACAGGTTTATGAAGTGTCATGGACTTAACATGCGAACCAAAACCAAAATATCTCAGAAAATGCCACAAGAGTATGAAAAGAAAATATTATCTTTCCATCACTTTATTATTCAACATCGAAAGAAAACCAGTGTGGAACTAATCCAAATAACGAATATGGACGAAACTCTTCTGATATTTGATGTGCCGAGTAACAGAACTGTTGCTATGAAAGGTGCTAAAACTGTAACTATAAAAACAGTGGATATGAAAAAATGCACTACACTGTTGTCCTTTTATGTTGTGCTGACGGTACTAAACTTAATCCAATGATCATTTTCAAGTGCAAAACAATGCCAAAACCTTCTGAAATACCGCCAGGTGTTGTTGTTCACGTACATGACAAGGGTTGGATGGACAAGACTGGTATGAAATTATGGATTAACAGAGTGTGGAAGAGAAGGAAAGGTGCTTCATTGAAGGAGAGTTCTCTTCTTGTGCTAGATCAGTTTAGTAGTCATTTGAAAAATTCTGTGAAAGAGAAATTGAGACAGGGAAATACAGAGCTTGCTGTTATTCCGGGAGGACTTACTTCACAATTGCAACCTCTTGATATCTCAATAAATAAATCATTTAAAGTGTATATGAGAGAGGAATGGAACAAATGGATGATGGATGAAACCCAACATGAATTCATGCCGAAGGGAGCTTTAAAACGACCTACAATCAAACAAGTGTGTCAGTGGATAAAACAGTCATGGTCTAGAGTGAGAGAAGACATTATTGTTAAATCTTTCAAGAAGTGCAGCATAAGTAACGCTCTCGATGGTAGTGAAGACCATCTTATATATGAAGAGGACAACGATGACAACAAAGAGGAAGAAGAAGAATAAAGTTCAGATGACGATTTTCAGGGATTTTAAAGGTCAGTTCGGTTTTATAAACTAAGAATTTTTTTTTTAGTATGGCTTTGCAATCTAATAATAAAAATGGTAAAAATGTTATTTTTTTTAAAAAATTGCTTAAAAATTAAGGTGCATCTTATAGTCCGTAAAATACGGTATCTATAGTAAAAATGTAATTTAAAAAAAATTTTGGCAATCGAAAAATTAAAATTCATTATCAGAGGCACATATTTTCACTCAATAAACAAAAAACACCAATCTGCAATAGTTTCACTGAGTAAATCAAGAGTGAATTTTTTTATTGTTTTTTCCTCATTTTTTATTCTATTTCCATGGTATGTATATGCATCAACAGACCTCAATAAGTTAAAACAAGAAAAATTAAAACTTTTTCAAGATTAAATATTCAGCAACATAAAATAAAACCATTATAGATTTTGTTAAAAAGACTAGTAAATTCAAAATTAAAGAACAAAAGTTACTACCTCAAATTTTATTATGGGAACAATTTTCAATCAAAAGAACAAATTTGTTTATCAAAAGACAAAATAGAACCAAAAATACACACAAACTTTTATCAACATTTTAATCCCAACAAACAAAAATTCAACATTGTAAGAAAACTGTAAAGCACATCTATAGTATTCAAAAGCAAGAAGAGTGATGATGATAAACATTGATAAATAACACATAACTATATAAAGTAAACTAACCCTTATAATGATAAAAGCACAATTAGCAGCAGAGAAAACATCTTCAAGATAATAATTTAATAAAACAAGAATTTATATATAAACGAACAAACGTTTTTGGCTATTTAGAGCCATCTTCAGGTTCTTATACTTATTCGTTATTAACGTTCCAGAATCCTAAATCGTTCTGAGAACATTCTTTGTTCTAATATCATCTGAATTTAACTATGTAAAAATAATAGTTTCTCTCATTGTCAATTTATATAGGAGTTATAAGTGGATTGAGTTCAGTCATTAGGTGAATTTTGATGCTACATAGAGAAAATACAGGATGTCGCAAAAGTTTGTATTTATTTTGGTAAAATAAGACAGATGATTTCAAACAAATGTTTTAATGACATGACAACATAGCTGTATTTTATACAAAATACAGGTATCTAAATTATGCTTGTATTTGTAGAATCCCAAGAAACAAGGAAATCTCATCAGATGCATAGTGTCCAGTATCTGGAGATATTTTCTTCTCGTTTTGGTATTTGCAGTCTCCATAGTTTTGTACAGTATTTTGCAAAAAATTCGTATAAATTCATCATGTATACTGTGAATTTTTACTTTACTCAAAACAATTTAACTTTCATCTCTATATATCTTTATTGATTTGATGATACAAATTTCTTCAAAATATTAAAATTGGGTGATTTTTTGCATTAAAGAATCCAGTAAATCATCGATCAGCAGTTCTTGTTTCTTTTTTCTTTCTCCTCTTCTAGATTGATGGCATTGTATCTATCCGTTCTTTGATCTTAACACCGAAAACGTGAAGTTTTTATTTACAAAGTTGAAAATGATGTAAAAATTCAATTTAAACTTTTTGCAGCCTGTATATATAAATCGATCAAAGCATGTTTCGATACTTTATGTAGAATGACATATCTGACACATCAAATATTAATATAATAAAACGTCGATTCAGCAGCCATCTTGATTTTTCGAAAAATCAAGATGGCTGCTGAATCGACGTTTTATTATATTAATATTTGATGTGTCAGATATGTCATTCTACATAAAGTATCGAAACATGCTTTGATCGATTTATATATACAGGCTGCAAAAAGTTTAAATTGAATTTTTACATCATTTTCAACTTTGTAAATAAAAACTTCACGTTTTCGGTGTTAAGATCAAAGAACGGATAGATACAATGCCATCAATCTAGAAGAGGAGAAAAAAAAAAAAAACAAGAACTGCTGATCGATGATTTACTGGATTCTTCAGTGCAAAAAATCACCCAATTTTAATATGTTGAAGAAATTTGTATCATCAAATCAATAAAGATATATAGAGATGAAAGTTAAATTGTTTTGAGTAAAGTAAACATTCACAGTATACATGATGAATTTATACGAATTTTTTGCAAAATACTGTACAACACTATGGAGACTGCAAATACCAAAACGAGCAGAAAATCTCTCCAGATCCTGGACACTATGCATCTGATGAGATTTCCTTGTTAAAAAAAAAAAAAAAAAAAATTGTTATAAATATGCCTTGAAATGTCAATTGTCAAAATTTATAACGATAATATGGCTTAGAATAAAACTGCCGGGAAAAATACAACTAACGCCATCCGTCAGAAAAAAACGAAATTACTTTCCGAACAACCCAATATTATATTAATATTTGATGTGTCAGATATGTCATTCTATATAAAGTATTGAAACGTGCTTCGATCGATTTATATATACAGGCTGCAACTTAAAGTTTAAATTGAATTTTTACATCATTTTCAACTTTGTAAACAAAAACTTCATGTTTTCGGCGTTAAGATCAAAGAACGGATAGATACAATGCCATCAATCTAAAAGAGGAGAAAGAAAAAAGAAACAAGAACTGCTGATCGATGATTTACTGGATTCTTTAGTGCAAAAAATCACCCAATTTTAATATGTTGAAGAAATTTGTATCATCAAATCAATAAAGATATATAGAGATGAAAGTTAAATTGTTTTGAGTAAAGTAAACATTCACAGTATACATGATGAATTTATACAAATTTTTTGCAAAATACTGTACAACACTATGGAGACTGCAAATACCAAAACGAGCAGAAAATCTCTCCAGATCCTGGACACTATGCATCTGATGAGATTTCCTTGTTTCTTGGGATTCTACGAATACAAGCATAATTTAGATACCTGTATTTTGTATAAAATACAGGTATGTCGTCATGTCATTAAAACATTTGTTTGAAATCATCTATCTTATTTTACCAAAATAAATACGAACTTTTGCGACATCCTGTATTTTCTCTATGTAGCATCAAAATTCACCTAATGACTGAACTCAATCCACTTATAACTCCTATATAAATTGACAATGAGAGAAACTATTATTTTTACATAGTTAAATTCAGATGATATTAGAACAAAGAATGTTCTCAGAACGATTTAGGATTCTGGAACGTTAATAACGAATAAGTATAAGAACCTGAAGATGGCTCTAAATAGCCGAAAACGTTTGTTCGTTTATGTATAAATTCTTGCTTTATTAAATTATTATCTTGAAGAAAATGTTTTCTCTGCTGCTAATTGTGCTTTTATCATTATAAGTTTAAATAAGAGTATAAGCAGTTTTTTCTTAATGAATAATGGATATGTAAACTAACCCATCAGAGAGCATCTTAGAAAACAACTTCTGCAAGTTTGTGGCTGCAGCAGGAAAAGGATGTTGTACAGCTAAGCTCCTCACATAAAAAAAAACAGTAGATAATTTTTCACCACTGGCAGCTTCTAAAATAGCTAACTGATTGTAAGGTTGTCCTATAAAAACAAAATTATACATATGTTAAAATTATGAAATTAAATATAATTTTATTTTAAATAATAATGTTACGTAACTTTATATATATAAAAATTTAAAATAATTTAGTAGATGTAATATTGATATTAGCTTTTTCTGTTAATATTTTTAACAATGAATAGACTAATTGTTTGAACAATATGAAAACATTTTCAAATGAAATGAAAACAATTTCTCATTTAGTACTAAAAAAGTCAATGTTTAAAAATAAAATTTGATAATTTATTGAATAATTTCATTCTATTTTATCATAACATAGATTTGGAACTATATTTTAACATCTATAAATTAGTCCTTAAATATAATGATAGTCTGTTATTTATAATATCTAATATCTTTAATATAAGAAATAGAGAACATACTCAATTATTTAATCTTTTAAAGAACAAAGTGAAGACAATACAGAAAAACATCAGAAATGGTAGAAAGATCATGCAAAAAATAGTGTGGCAGAACAATAGGAGAAAAGCAGGGGCAACCATAACTGACATTTGTTTTATATGTATTTATTTTAATTGGAAGATAATTTTCTTTTACTTATTTAAAATATTTGTAATTGATATTATTATTATTTCACTTCATAATTATATTTTTATTGTATCCATCATAAAACATCCATATGTTTTATAATAAACATATCAGATAGTGGATTAAATTTTGTTACAAGAAAAAACGGCAGTTAGTTATATATTGAAATTTCATGTATAATTTAGGTTTTTCAATATTAAATATTATTTTCCAATCTTATTATATTATATATAAAAACCCTTATAATATCTAAGGTACTTCAGATATAAAATAGAAATAAATACAGATAAAGTAAAACAAGTTAAATCTCCTTATAATGAAACTGATGGGAGGCCATAAAACTATTTTATTATACTAAATAAAAACAAAAACAACATATAAGATATTATACAGGGTGGCTAAAATGTATGAAAACGGCTAAATATTTTGAAAATGGTTTATCAGAATTCTTTGAAATTTGGCATGATGTTGTGTATGCTTATGTCCTACTATCTCTATTTTTTCAACTTTATATCGTTATTTGTTTTAGAGATCCAAGACAAACTTCGCTTTTTTTAAAGGGCACTAGGGGTCACTTTGACCATATTTTAAAAGAGCATTTCATCCTGAACTCAGTGATGTAGCACATACCTACATTATCTTTTAGGAAATCGCAAAAAGACCCATGTTGACTTTAACGTTCATGCCGATGATTCACTGCGATCGCTGCTAATGCTTCTGTGTGGCCAGATCATCATACAGCAATGTGACGCTATTCTGCAAGAAACATTGCAAAAACATTTTGGGATCAAGTACGCCAGTATTGAGACGAAACATTTCATGGTAGATGGATAGGATGGAGAGGAATCGATCACCCGATTTAAGTCTGACTTTTTCTTATGGAGCCATATAAAAAATCAGGTGTTTGTTAACAGAACAATGTATATGGAGGAGTTGCCGGAATGAATAAGAGACGAATCTGTCAGTATGTTCATCAAACACTTTGATTGATTTGTTGCAAAACTTCGTTCAACACATTATTGCCAGGAAATAAACAGACAGCACTTCGAGTATTTATTATAATAATTGAATTTTTTTCTAGAATACAATATGTTGAATCTAACATAACTGTTGTCTTTATTATCATTTTCCAAAACTAAGATTTGAGTATCTTATTAAAGTTTTTGCAATGTTTCTGCAGAATAGCATCACATTGCCGTATGACGATCTGGCCACACACGCATTAGCAGCAATCGTAGTGAATCATCGCCATGAACGTTAAAGTCAACATGGGTCTTTTTGCAATTTCCTAAAAGATAATGTAGGCATGTGCTATATCACAGAGTTCAGGATGAAATGTTCTTTTCAAATATGGTCAAACTGATTCCTAGTGCCCTTTAAAAAAAGTTAAGTTTGTCTTGGATCTTGAAAACAAATGACAATATAAAGTTGAAAAAAATAGAGATAGTAGAACGTAAGCACACACTAATATCATGCCATTTTTCAAAAAATTCTGATAAACCGTTTTCAAAATATTCAGCCATTTCCATACATTTTAGCCACCCTGTATAGCAAACAGCTGTATCAATGTTATGTTGAGTATTTCAAATATTCTTTCTTTGAATTCTTCTCTTTAAAGCAACTTCTAAATTACTCCAGCTTCTAAAATAAAATTTTTACCATATAAATTGAAATATGAAGCACTTTTTATTTTTTGTGAAAAAAAAAAAAAAAAAAAAAAAAAAAAAAAAAAAAAAAAAAAAAAAAAGAGAATTACCTGAATAAATCAATAGTGTATTAGACTTGAAGAAATAGTATTTTATTTATTAATTTTAATCAAATATAAAATAATTTAATAATAATTACTAGAGCATAAAACTTTGGCAAACAATTCAGTCCATCTTTACTTCAGGTGTAAACTTCAGTAACATAATTTTTCCCATTTTTCCCTCATTTTTGTTTGATGGACATGACAAATTATTCCAAATTTATTGCAAATCTAGAATGAAAATATCACAAAAGCCGAATTATAGGAAAATATTTATTTAAAATACTAACAGCATAAAAAATAAGAAGTGTTTCACATTTTAACTTCTAGTCTTTCATTCACAATAAAATATTAATGAAAATTAAAAAAGTACATAGTAAAAAGTTTGTGCAGTAAAAGTTAAGTACATAGTAAAAGCTTAATGTGGTTAAACTTATTTAGAAATTGATCTAGTGAAACAGCCTTTGGTAAAATTAGTATTACGTCACAAAAAAAGATGGCTGCTAACACTATTGATGTATTTTTACAGTTGAAGTTGAATAAACGTAAATAATTAATGTTAAAAGTTAAATAATAATTAAAATGGAAATAAAATGAT
The DNA here is from genome assembly GCA_000484575.1 of Olivierus martensii. Classification (NCBI taxonomy): domain Eukaryota; kingdom Metazoa; phylum Arthropoda; class Arachnida; order Scorpiones; family Buthidae; genus Olivierus; species Olivierus martensii. The sequence continues at coordinate 131,092 of AYEL01082291.1, read as the reverse complement.
ATAAAGCTTTATGAAATAGTTGGGAACTATTTCATTCTTCTTAAATTAGGCTAGAAACATACTGTCAACTTTTTGCCTGAAATCATTTTAAGCCTTTTATAATGTAATTCCTATACTTAAAGTATTTTTGCTTAACACAAATTTTCTAGTCCCAATCAGTATGTTATAGTAGGATATATCTATATTTTTCATTTTAATTAATATGCAAATTAGCAGGGAAAGAAAAATTAATAATCTTTAATACTTACCTAGCTCACTAACAGGAAAAGTTTTTTAATCAATTAAAATGTTTTCGGCCTATCTTAGAGACACTCATCAGTATTCTCTTAATGTATATTTTAGAATAAAGTAATAAAGAACTCTATTTATATACTACATGCTACTTTAGTAGCATGTAGTATATAAATAGTACATGCTACTTATATAGTATTTATATAGTACTATATAAATTGTATAATTGTATTGTAAGATAGGGCGATAAAGTTTAATTGTACTATAATACAATTAAACTTGTATTATAGTACAATTAAACTTATTTTTATGAATTTAAACTTGTATTATTTACATTTACAATTTAATATAATTTTATTTACAATTTACAATTTAATACAATTTTATTTACAATTTACAATTTAATACAAGTTATAGTACAATATAACTTGTATTAAATTGTACTATAATACAATTAAATATGTATTAAAATTGTATTGTAAGATAGGCTGATAAAGTTTAATTGTACTATAGTACAATTAAAACTTTATCGGCCTATCTTAGAGGCCCTCATCAGTATTCTCTTACTCAACATATATTTTAGAATGCCTCTAAGATAGGCCAAAAACATTTTAATTGATTAAAAAACTTTTCCTGTTATGTGAGCTAAGTAAGTATTAAAGATTATTAATAAAAACAGGAAGTGCTAAAAAGCTATGGAAAAATTAATATTAGCATTTTTATGATTCAACTGATGATAACCTCTAAAATTCATTCATTATACTGGATAGTCTTTGACATATGACTACTCAAATTTACAATGGCAATGTAATCATATAAATTCTGTTATTAGTCAATGCATTTGACATAGGTTTGAGTCCCTGAATCATTGATCTGATAAATGGAAAGCAACCTTTCTGTATTTGGTTCTTGTATTTTTGTGTTAATTAAATTTATTACAATAAAGTGGAGTGTAATAACAAATATTGGTAGTGAGTAATTCATAAATTTTGGGTATTTCTGCTTTTCAACATTGGGTTTGAACCGAATTCTATTATTAGAAGTCTGAAATGCCTAAATGAGTTTGTTAAAGATAAAATTTCTAATGTAATAATCTCTCTCAGATAACAATCTTTATATCTTCTTCACATTATAATCATCATTTAATAAACTTTTGCAGCTGAAGTAATTATAATCACTATACTAATAAAACTCTTAGAATTGAGAAAAAGCCATGAGCTAATAACAATTTCAATAAAAAAGTTATTGCTGGAAAATATATTTTGTAAACATGTATTTTAAACTCAGTTGTTTCTTGCATATTGATGCATAAATTTACTGTCAAGAATTGAAGAGAAGCAACAATCGAAACCAATATATATATTCTAGTATGGCAATAAATATCCATTTATATAAAATCTTGTTTTTCCAAAAACTAAGCTAGTGATTCTCACTGACTGATAATGTCTAAACATCATCTCTTGCAGGAAATAAAACATATCAGTATAATCATCAACTTCTACAATTCACTTATTCTATATTTAACTTGTCAGGTTAAAAACATATTTTCAATCTTGTTAATTTTTATATTACCATCTTATCTTAGAGCCTATAGGTTTATTATATTTATAAATTAAACAAAAAGAGATCAATTAAGAATGTTTGATTTCTAGCAGAGTATCAGTATTTTTAACATATTTTTCAAAGCAAGGCATATAAGATCACTATATTATTTGTGTGTTCACCATTAACAACTTTTTAACTAATTAGCAAATTTCAATTAAATTAAGCAGGCATGCTCTGCTAATACCGGTGACCATGATGTTACATCTTTTAACTCTCAGTTCAAGATTGAACCAAAAATCTTCAGTATAATATCAAATAACTTAATCATTATACCACCAAGGCTACATGACATGTTATCTCTTTCAGATATTATTTTTAGTATTAGAGAGAGATGGTCATAACATCATTCAATCTATTAATTGAATTTGATAGAATTATGACTGAAATTTGTTATCTATAATTAATGTCTATGATTATTAGAAAGTTGATATAATAAAGAGAAAAAAGTTAACATATATTATATGTATCTATAGAGCAAACTGATGGATAAATTGCTGATTATCAAATACATGTAATTTTTAAAAAACTCCAAATGTAAATTTTATTGAGATACAAACTTTTGCACATAAGGTTCTAAGATAAAAAAAATTACATCATCAATGGAAAGAAGCATTTTAATTAATAATAATACTACATTATAATACTGACCATTACTGGGTACAAGTTCAACAGCATGTCGATAAAAAGTCTCTGCCTGCAATGATTGTCCTCTGTAGCGTGCTAAAAGAATTTTTGTATTAAATAAAAAGAAATTTTGTTATGACTGAATTAAAAAATTTTAACTACCTATATCACCAAGATGAACCAAGCAATGTTGACAAATGTAAAGTATTGATGATTTCCTAGGATTTGATAAAACAGGTTGCTTTTTTTTCCATTCTATAAAAGAAATTTTAATAAGAGTAAATATATTATTTTTTAATTATAAAATAAATACCTATAAATCTATGTATTTTTTGTAATCTTTGTATTTGAAATTCTGTAATTTATAATCCTTACAAATAAAATTACTTTTCTTTTTGACTTTCTACATATCAGGATATTATATATATTAAAAACATACTTCAAAATTAATATATTCCACTTTGAATTACTAATTAATACATGAACAAAGAAAAAGGTGTGTTCATTAATTTCTGTGACTGTAAAAAATATATGAGATTCTTGAGTTATGAATATTCTAGTTACAAATAGCCATATTCACAAAGTTGAAGTTTTATTTTCAAATTTCAGAAAATTTCAATAATTTCAAGAATTCACTTCAAGAATCAAGAATTTGAGAAAGAGAAAATCACTTCAAGAATTTTAATTATTATGGTAGCAGAATGCTCTAACAACCAATATTATGTAAAATTAGTTAGTTAACCTATAAGAGCAGTATTTCAAAATGGCAATGATTACACCAAAAAACCCTTGCTCAAGATGGCAGAAACTACTTTATTTGACAAACGTTTTCAACCCTTCTTCAGGTCTAATATAAGCTGTTACAAGACAAACATATACTTATAAACTAGATTTTTACCTTCTCCATTTATAAGTGTGTGGTGAAAAACAAACATACAATACATCCATGTATAACTGTAATAATATATTAATGACGGTGTCTAAAATGCAGTTGATATCTGACTCAGAATTAAATAACCTAAACACAACAAATTTTTTAAAAAGGTTCTCGACTGATATTAAAATTTGCCTATCAAAACTCACAATCACAAAGTATCTCCTAACCATAGAATAGAAATGTTAAATTTGAAATACATAAATGTTAATATAATATCATACATATTACGAATAATAATAAAAATAAAATAATAAACTTATAAAAACAGATAAAAACATTAAATAATAAAATATCTCTGCACACACAAGAAAGATGCACCACCTACTATGTTTTAAACATTATAGGTTTTTAGTCTATTTTACAAATTATTTACTGACCATTTCCATGTATGAGAAAGAGAACTTGAGTCATTACTATTGATAATACAATCATATTTAATTCTTTTAACTATCTCAGTTGGCTTTGCAATGATTCCTTCATTTCTGTGTTTGACATATTTCACCATTTTCGCTTCCTTCTGTTTAATAACTATGTTGTATTCTAATGCTCTAACACCTAGTGCAGTATTAGTTTCACCCTTTTCTATATTTTTTGTGTGTTCTTTCACTTTTTCTTCTAAGTTGTGGCCTGTATACCCAATATTTTTTCTTCTCTGTTTCAGTCTATATTAGAAATTGGGATTACATAAACTTCGTTTTTTTTTTTAATTCTCCATATTTAACTTTGTTGTCCTAAATAATGAAAAATGATATTTTTCTTTTTGTACGCTATCTTAAAACCTGTAGCATTTTTTATATCTCTATAAACAGTTTGTAAGTGTGTTTGATAGACGACACTTCTATAGATGACACCTTCCAGTGGGGTTTTTTCTATGAGTTTAAACTTTTTGTTATGGAGGAAAAAGTAGTAGCATTTTCTCAAAAACTTTACTATATCTGTTTTTTCTTCCTTGTGAGAATATTTTGTCTATTTCCATGTCTCTATCTGCAGTTTGTAAAGACTCTTCTAAAGAGGGCTCTAAAGGCTGATGCTTTACGAGTCAGTTTGGCAGTTAACATGCTCAAATATGAACACACAGATCAGTCTGCAGTATACTTTAGCTTTATATGCAATTCCTTTTATTTCTATTTGAACATCAAAGAAGTTTATCTTCTTAGCACTTGCTTGATTTAATTTTAAATGGAGTCCTAGGGAGTCGTCTGACATACATTCTTTTAGAACTTTTGGGTCATCTTGTCTTTCCCATATTACACAGATATTATCCATATACCTTTTATACAATTTTATTTTTGTCATGAAACTTGGTATTACACTCTCTTCCTAGAACCTGATCACCAGTTCAGCTAGTATGCCTGCAATCGGGCTTATGACATGGACACCTTTCTTTTGTTTTGTTTATAATACTTACCATTAAATGTAAAGTATGATTGATGACACACTAAATCACATATTTCTTGGATGCATTTGGTTCTTTCCTCAGAATTTTTCAACTGCTCTAACATTAGTCTATATAACTGGTATATAGGTTGGTTCTATGACATGGTTATAAGTCCATAGCCTTGCATTTTTTCTCTGCACCATCTTGCTACATTCTTTTCAAGGTAATAGATTGGACTTCTTGTTTTTTTTTTTATAATTGGACAAATCTTCATTGGAGTTTTATGGAATTTGACAAAGCCAAACATGCAGGGGCATATTGGTGCCACTATTTTCAAATTTTTTAGAAACTGCAGTAAGTTTTTGTTCTTTAGAAGACAGTTTTTTTTTTTTTAAGTCCTCCTTAGGGTCTTTATCTAAAGGGATGGAACCTATTTCTTCTTTGATTTGTCATCTTTTATGCATACCAAGTTCTCTTCTCTCAACTATTTTTTTTAGTACATTTGGTTGCTATTTCATTGTTCCTGTCTCCAAGTTTTCTCTATCTCTAACTCTTAATTTATTCTCTTTTGCCTTCTTACTAGTTGCCAATGAATTCTTTCTTCATCTATCTCTTCTAATATTGAGATTAATGGCTCCAATTGTATCACAGCCTTTTCCCAGTTACGTACTTCATATGGGGGAAACAACAGCATTACATAAGGCCTGGTGGCATTTGGTGGAAGTGTAATGTCATCTAATGTTGTTACACTATTTTTGTAAAGGTCTTCTGCTTTATAGTATCCTTTTAATTGGCAAAAGAAAATCCCATTTAATTTCTTAACGTATTGCTTTCTTTATTTAAACATTTAATTTGCATTTTATCCAATTAATACTGTATTATTTCATTATAAAGGCAAATGTCTTTGTTCTTAAGAATATCAGATTTTACCTCTATTAAGTGTTTTAAGGCAATATAACTTATTTTTAGTGTTTAGTGATGGAAACTTTAAAAATATTCATTTTTGTCTCTCTCTCAATTCTTTTACAATCTATTGAAAGTCGAATCTGAAAAATGCTCATCGGAAGTACTTTGTTGATCTTACAATGGTTACAAAACTCCAGCTTTTCCATCATTCTACATAAATTAAGATTAACCATCTTTAACTCTTTGGCTGGCTCCGCTGTATTGATATTTCTTTGCATATCTCTATTTCTGCACTACTGCAAAAACAGTAAATTCAAAAACTAGCACAAGACTGCAGAAATTATTTTATTTGATAAATATTTTCAACCTTCCTTCAGGATCATCATCAGGTCTAATACAAGACAAACTTATAAGGTAGATTTTTACTCTCTCCATTTATATGCGAGCAGTGAAAAACGGACATACAATATATCCACATACAATTATAAAAACATATTAACGATGGTGTCTAAAATGGAGTTGATTTGATATGTGATCGTGAGTTTTGTTAGGCAAATTTTAATGATATCGATCAAGAACCTTTTAAAAGTCCTTTTTACATGTTTTGGTTATTTAAATCTGAATCAAATAACAACTCCACTTTAGGCACCATTGTTGATATGTATTTACAGTTATATGTGGATGTATCATATGTCCATTTTTTTCATCACCCTGGCATTAATCTGCAAAGTGTAACTTTGAATCCATTTATATATATTTGTTTTTAAGATCACAATTCTAATTCATATCTTTTATTCTATAAAAAAAAAATGAATAGATCATATAAATAGGGAGGATAGTAAACCTACCTTATAGGTATACAGTTATCTTGTAGCAGTTTGTATTATACTTGATGATGAAAGGAGGATTGAAAACGTTTGTCAAATAAAGTAATTTCTGCAATCATGTGCTAGTTTTTGAATTTACTGTTTTACAGTAGTGCAGAAGTGGAGAGATGCAAAGAAAAATCCTTGCTATATAATTGCTTGCTTAGTACCCATGAATCTTGTCAATATGTGACATGTGTCAAAACACTTTATATATAGAATTGCTTGCTTTTTATTCAAATCTGTGAAATAAAAAACTTCTAATTGGTCCAATTGTGAAATTCCAATTTACAAGAAAAATTTGCTGATCAAAGCAGCAGCAACTGATATCACTGTAGTTACATGGTTTACAGTACATTTTTCTACTTTCATCTTTCATTATATGTGCATATGTTTTTATGCGTATTCTTTAACATAGTTATTTTTATTATTAAATCTTTGTGACATATCAGTAAATTAATTAGCTAATTTTAGTTAAGCTGCTGTACCACACGTGGGATATACTGTATCTGATGGCAGCCAGTTCTAAAGTTCCTCACTAGCTGATCAACACTCCTGATCAATTGGAAAGTGAAGAATTGGGTTCAATGAGCTGAGTCAGGACCCCTTCTTCTGAAACTAGATATGTGGAATCCAGAATTGAACCTAGATTTCCCAAGGTGGTATCTATCTACTTTATCACATGACTATCTAGCTGATATAAAATATTGGTACTGCATAGAATATGCTCTGAAATATGTATGTTTTGACTTATATAGTTTCAATGAATGATCCATTTATGTAAGTCAGAGAATATCTGTATTTGTTGTAATCAAAAAATTAATTTAGAATTTTATCAGAACAATATAATAGCTTGTAATTAATGAAAATTTTTCATTAGAATCTATTAGGCTATTATTTGTTTATATTAGATAATTTAATTATTAAAAACTTCAAAACTAACACATTCTATGAAAGTATGTTTGAATATTATATTTTATGATTTATGTAAATTAATATATAGCCTATCTTCAGATGATTTTGTTTAGAATTATAAAACAAACTAGGTTATCTTTATTACTATATAGTATACATCTGATTAACCAGGATAGTTGGGAAATGAATTACCCTGAATAATTGATTCTCCAGATAATGCACAAAATACTCAAAAAATATCATAATTTTATGAACATTTAATATTAAAAATAAATTAATAAATACATATATTCAAATATTCTTTTATTTATTGAAAAAGGAAACAAGAAATATTTTTATTTGCAGCAAGAATTTATTGAAATATTTGTAATTTTAATTTGATTCTAATTTTGAATGTCAATTATCTAAGATATAATAAAGAAATGAACTGGAGGTGTTTAAAAATTTTTCATGTAGCACATCTAAGATAAAGCATCACTTCTGGGTAGCAAATTAACCAATTAATCTGCAACTCAGATAATACAACCTCATATAAATTGGGAGTTTATTTACTTTATTGAATTCTCACTGAAAGAAAAACACTAGAAAACAGATTTATAAAAAACTGAAAACTTTTTAATATAAAATCTTTAGAATGTTTTGGTCAAACTGGTGATCATCTTCAGCTACTATACAGAATACAGATATATAAATGTATAAAGAATTACACATATACTTCTGTAATCTGTATAATAGCTGAAGATGGTTACTAGTTTGACTGAAACATTCTAAAGTTTTTCTATTAAAAAGTTTTCAGTTTTATGAACTGCTTTCAAATGCTTTTCTTTCAGTGATCATTTTGAAAATAATAGTCAGTTTGAATTTTTTCTATTTATTATTTATTGAATTTTAATAAAATAAAATCTTGTTCACTATTCTATTCTAATGAAGCTATGAAATTTTACCAAAATTAATATTTTGAATAAAGATTATCCAAATACTTTCAGTGGACAATAGTATATTAATACATATTAAGCTGAAAAAGGCTAGAGATAAACTGACAAGAATAACAAATAATAAATAAATTTTCTAATCCTATATATATTGTAGGAATATGTGTAAAATGACAAGCTCTAGGTTCAAAGTGAAAAACACTTTATTAACATTTTACTAGAATACTTTCAACTTCATAAAGTCATCATCAGCATTTAAAATTAGAATACAGAACGTTTTTTGGAACAAAAATACAGAATGCTATTTTAAATTTAAACTTAAATATTTAGAACGAACAAATAAGTCAAATTATTAAGTCTACATATACATTAAATATTAATCATCTAGTTATAAGAACATTAGGTGCAACAAAATAAAATACAATAAAGTACAGTAGATGGGAGTTAGTTAAATATAGTATTTTATTTTATTTGCATTTTATTTTGTTGCACCTTATGTCCTTATAACAAGATGATTTATATTTAATGTGTACGTAGATTTAATAATTAGACTTATTCGTTCATTTTAAATATTTAAGTTTAAATTTAAAATAGCATTCTGTATTTGGTCCAAAAAACGTTCTGTATTCTAATTTTAAATGCTGATGATGACTTTATGAAGTCCAAACCACTCCAGTAAATGTTAATAAAGTGTTTTCCACTTTGAACCTAGAGCTTGTCATTTTACATATATTCCTATTTTATAAGTGGAAGATTACATACATTATATATTTTGTATTTTAACAATGATAAATCAATTAAAAATTTTTTCATAATACCTTCTCGGAGTCCAAACGTTGAATCTTTTGGATGGCAGGGAAGCTCAATATCATATGCACAACAAAGTTTTTGAAGTAACTATCAAAAATAAAAATTTGATTATTATTATAGAAAGAAACTAAATTATTTGTTTTAAATAATTTTATTCAAAGATCAACAAAAAAAAATAAAAAATACAAATATACATTTCCTTTTTTTTTTGCTATATTTTTACACTCCTTTTCAATCAATGAGATTACTAAGGGGTTATATTTCCCTTTATAGCTAAACTAATTTCAACAAACACTGACATCTTCAAAACAATTGGACCTTCCAATAATTGTTGCTTGACTTTCATTGTTTCATTGATGCTTCAGATCCAGTTTGTATCTGAAGCATTAATGGAACAATGAAATTCTAGCAAAATTTTTAAATGCTTAAGGTATTCTTAATTTGGAGATAACTTCATATTATTGGGTTGTTCGGAAAGTAATTTCGTTTTTTCCCACCTGTGGCTTTTAGTTGTATTTTTCCCACCAATTTTATTCTAAGCTATATTGTCATTATTTTTTATTACCTACATTTTCTAACTTAATGAAAAACCAAGATCTTAACTTAATAGTAAAATATATTAGGGGAGAGCTACCTTCCGACAAGTTAATTTTTAATGTACCACAGTATAATATTTGTAAATCAGATTTCATTTTCCTACCTATTTACAGACTTGAGAAATCATTAAGATCCTTTTGGAATAGAGCAGCCAGGACTTTCAATGTTATGTATATTTCAGAATAAAGGGGGATGCCCACAATTACATATTTATAAGGGTGGATAAATTTAAATAAATAAATAAAATAATTAGAATAAATTTCGACAGCTGACATTTCAAGGTATATTTATAAAAAATTTCTTTTTGATTCTGTGCAAGTTGTTGTTGTTGTTGTTTTTTTTTTTATTAATATCATTGTGCCTTGGTTCTAAGTCGGTTGAATGTATTCTTAAATTCTGTGCAGTTGTTTTTTTTTTTTTTGTGTCATATCAAAAATGGAAAATAAAATGGAGATTTTCAGTATGTTTTGCTTTTTTATTACTGAAAAAGTAATAATGCTGTTCAAGCAAGAAAAATGTTATGTAAAGTGTAAAGAGAAGATGTCTTAACAGAATGCCAGTGCTAAAACTTGTTTGCAAAATTTCATTCTGACAATTCAGATGTTAAAGATGCGCCATGTGCTGGAAAGTTGATGAAGCTGATGATGACAAAATAAAGGTATTGGTTGAAGCAAACCACTGAATAACAGTTGAGAAATTACTGCAAGATTGAATTTTTTGAATTCAATCATTCATGACCAGTTGAAACATTAATATTTAGGTTCCGCATGTTCTCAAAGAAAGATTTACTCTATTACATTGACATTTGTGATTTGCTGCTCAAACATGAAGAAAATGATTCCTTTCTGAAGTGGATCATAATTGTTGATGAAAAATGGATTGTTTACAACAAAATTGAATGCAAGTGATCATGGAACAGAAGAAATGAATCGGCTCAAAGCACTCCAAGACCCCATATTCATCAAAAAAACGATGCTCTTTGTTTGGTGGGATTTCAAGGATTTGTTTTTATTTGAGCTTCTTCCATACAATTCCACAAGTAATTCGGAAGTGTCCTGCCATCAATTGTAGTAGCTCCGGAGCCGGAGCCTAACCTATTTCAAGCCAGCTCCCTAGCCCTGGTTTCAACAATAAGACCCTAGTCCTAAGCCTAAAGGTCGACCAAGTAGAGAGTACTAAAGTACACTTTTTGGATTTTTGAGATTTTTGGGTGGAGATAGAAGTTGATAGATATGCTACTACAGTGTACCAGAAAGTCTCAATAACAAGAACAATCATACCCAGTTGGTCTGTGGATCCCCTAGCCTATAAAAAAGCAGTGTTTAAGTCATACTTTGACAGAATGTTAATGCATTATAACAACAAACTTGCTAAAAATAGAGTTAGCCTGTATAATTGATACAGTCTTAAAGCATGGATATATTAAATGCTTCATCCAATCAATATTTTTGAAGCCATGTTAAAGCATAAGAATCGCATCCAATGGAGTAATGATACATAAACAATAGAAAAACCACAGTTAAGAGAATACCCACACATTTAGGGAAAGGAAACTACCAAAAGAAAAACCTACTATCAAGTAAATATATAAAAATCTTACAACTATTACTAAAATTATTTCCAACTAGTTTATCAAAATTATTTTAACAGTCAATTAAAAATAAAATCAATAATTTCTGTCCCATATTACATGGGAAGGTCCAACACACTTAAGAAAGTAGTCAGGGAACAGCATAAAAGATTAGTAATAAAAAGGGAACCCACTGTCTTCCAACTCCTGTGTAATGATAAAGACAAACGGAAACATCAAAAATAGGAATATATAAAATACTATTAGTTAATGTTAAAGAAGATAAGAACAAATATTATAAAGGCATAATTCAAAAGCCATTAAACTGCAGACTTAAGAAACATATGTGGGACATCAGGTTAGGAAACCTTAACATGGCTCTCTCAAGATATGCCTACAAAGAGGATATGACAATCCTATGGGACAATGCAAGAGTAATCAGATAGGTAGGTACTAACCGAAGAAAAGTTCATAGCAGAAACTTTGGAGATAATTAATCTGCAAGGGCAAGATGATGTTATCAATAGCAGAATCTCAGAGCAACCATCAGCTGCTTGGCTATATGCACTGAATGCACTTACCTCAAACCTTTGATCACCTTCTTTTACAAATTAATACTTTGTATTTATATTTTTTGTAATAGTCTTAGCCATTTTATGTACTTTAATTATATTTATTTTTGTTTTCAGTTTTATACATGCTTGAAATTATTTGAATTTTAACCTTTTATAAATAGAACACTGATAAGTTTCTATATTCTTTTCGTTAAACTGTTCTTATATTAGTTATAATATTGCATTGATGATGATTCTATAGCAATTGAAAGTATTCTGCAAATAAAGTTTTGTTTTGAATAACCTACTGCTGTTGGTGCTTGTGTTTTAAGTTGAATATCTTAGTAAAGTAGTTACCACTTTTGGATAATATTTGCATATAGTAATGTTGAATATATAGTTTATTTTTTTAATTTATTAATTAAATGAGGAAATTGTGTACTTCATGCCTACCAAAACTTTATATGAGTAAAACTAAAAAAAAAACACAAATGTAAAAACAAAGATGGAACATTTAAGTTATTTTTCTGTGTCCAAGATTCTAGTACCAGTTGCATGATAAAGCTGTCATTTATCATCTTGAGGTATCTAGGTTCAGTCAGTCTTATACAGGGTGAAGAAAAACTGTCGTAAAATTTTGTGTACTGATAGGGGATTTCGAAACAAGTCAAAAATGTCTAATGAACATATGGTCTAAATAACACTGTTTTTGAGTTAATTCTTTAAAGCTAGACTGATAGGGGATTTCGAAACAAGTCAAAAATGTCTAATGAACATATGGTCTAAATAACACGGTTTTTGAGTTATAATTCTTTAAAGCTAGCCAATCACCATCAAGTACACAAAACGTCAATGCGTCGCTTTCCTACTAACTTCCGGGTTAGTAAGATGGCGAGTGACACAAAGCGATACTTGTGAGGAAGTTAACTCTGATCTGTCCTATTTTATTTTATTATACTCTTTTATTATTTATCGATATTTTCAATATTAGCTAACGTATTATATTTTAGTTTAAGAGTTGACTTACTTCCACACTCTCCATCGTAGTAGTTAGCAACCACATGTTACGGAATCATAAACCATCCTCCAGAAGAGCTGTCCCGACTAATGATGTCATCTAATCTAAATACTTTTCACCACTGATGGAAGAGCTGTCCCGGGTAATGACGTCATTATCTAATTTTACCACTGGTCTGATATGAGAATGTAAGAATGATCTCGTATTGATGTTTTGTTCGTATATTAAATTGTAAAGAGGATGACATGAATGAATAACTCTGTAAGCTAATCAATTTAAACTTGTTACATGTATTTATGTAAATGAAGCAACACGTGACTGTACGTCACTCGGATAAAAAAGCCGATGCAACCAATGACTCAAAGAGGTGTTGTATCAACGTAAGGTTGGCTAAGTGACATTGGAATTCTTGTAAAGGTCTACAATTGTATGAAGTTTGTATTGGTGGTGGAGGTAGTAGATTTAAGTAGTTTTTAAGGTTATATTTCTTGTGAATAACTTGATTTTTCATATGTTGAATTGGATTAAAATAAGTTTTGTTGTTTATTTCATTGTGCTTTATTTTGTTTAAATAAAGCTTAAATTAACACTTTTGTAAGTGTTTTTGAATCTAATAAATTTTATATTTTTTGTTATTTAACTTGTTTGAGAACTTATTCAATTTAGTAGTATAAGTTTCTAACATAGTCTTGTTGTTTTCGATCTAACACTTATTCGTTACATCTAGTTGTAAGTTTCCGGTTTTGTTTCACCAGTTAAACATTAATTGTTGTTAATTGTTTTGAAGCTAATTATATTTAAGCTAAAATTTAGAAAAAGACCTGAGCTCAGACCGAACTCTGGATTGCAGAGTCATTAGAACCGTTAGGTTTAGTTGTAATTAATAGTATTGATATTACTTAAATTTCGCAACTTTACATACTTAGTGACAACGCGACACGTCATGACGCTTTGTAAAGTAGATGGTGATTGGCTAGCTTTAAAGGATCATAACTCAAAACAGTGCCATTTAGTCCACAAGTTCATTCGATATTTTTGACTTGTTTCGAGGTCCCTTATCAGTACACAAAATATTATGACAAAGTTTTTCTTTACCCTGTATATTGTTTTTCAGGAAGAGTCCAATCCTGGCCAAGTTTGTTTAACCTCATCTTTTAACCTTCTGATTGATTCCATCATAAATGTTGGGCAGTCTGTGAGGGGGGTCTAAAAGTTATTGCTACCAAAAGTATCCATTAGTGTTTTAACTCAAACTAATCTAACTTGGAAATTTCTAATAAGCATTTAAATAAGTAATTATTGTTTGAATGTCACTTCTCAATCACTAGCTGACTACTACATAATGGTATTAATTCCTGACTCAACTATGAACTATCACATCTGTGGTAGAGCTAGTAGAACTTTAAAATAGGTAAATTGATCCATCAAATATTATTCAGAAACATGGAATCTGAATTTCATGATTCCATTCATTTATGATGAGATTGAATGGGTTGAGCATTGACACCTAAAAAATCTAGATGCATAAGTCCAAAATTAAATATGAATACTGTATGGTGGAAATATAACACACTTCTAACAACTTGGCCCTTTGGTTGATTGGCTATCATTATTGCAAAATTATTGATGGTGATGCTTAAGTATGGATTTTCATCAAAAATAATAATCATAAAACAGATTGTCTCTATAATCATCATAATATAATTATCTATATAATCATTGCAATATCCCAAAATGACCTAATTTATTTCTAGAGAAATGACTTTTATAATCAGCCATTTATCTTCACATGTTTAATCACAGATATTCTGATATGCTACATATTCTATGGAAATTTATTATATCTTGTGAGCAGCACATATAAAATAAGATATATTGAATTTTACATTAATTTTTGATATCTCTATCATTATTTCTCATTTAAAATACCAAGACTAGTTTAAGAAACCAGATATAATTTAAATGATAATTTAACACAAAAAGGTATTATTTTAATGTTAAATATTTACAGTTTATTTTGTATTTTACTATTTTAGATTAGATTAGTTTTAATTATCCAGCCAAATCACATATGGAATATTTTGGTGATAGTCACTTTTTCAGCTTAGTACAGACTTTCCAGCATGCATGATAGGGTCAACTAGAGGGTTGATGGATGGGATTTAACAGGCTGGGTCAGATCCCACCTGAACAACTTGGATTCTTCACAATGATGGCTGCTTTATCATGAAACCATCCAGCCAAACAATAAAAGTTTAAAAATTATTTGTTCTATGTATTGCTTGATTTTTATTATACGAAGGTTCCCAGTTCTTTTTAAGATTAAATTTTAATGCTATAATCTCTATAATTGTAGGATTTTCAAATAATAAACATATGACATCATAATTAATTCTTAATCCTATATCAAATTATAACTATTATATATATTAAGGCTGTAGACATTCTGCAACTAATTACTAACAACTTGGCCCTTTGGTTGATTGGCTATCATTATTGCAAAATTATTGATGGTGATGTCTTAAGTATGGATTTTCATCAAAATTTATAATTATAAGATGTTTATACAAATAGAAATACTCAGGATGATTTAAAACAATATTTTTCATTAGAAAATAAAACCTTTTTTACATATATGAACTTTTTATTTATCATTCAATAATGTTTCCAAAATTTTAGAACTAAATTTTTACGGTTACAAAAATAATTTTATAACAAATACAGTATACAAAATTGCTACATCAAAAAGTAATCTACATATTTGCTAAATGTGGTTAAATATTTTTACCTTTTTATTTATTTATTTTTTTTTCCTTCTGATATTTTTCTATTATAAAATTTTATTTCCCAAAAAATTCTAATTATAATGAAATATGATAAAATGTCATTCTTTGTATCTGGAAAACAGAAATTTATCATACTTCCATCAACATTTGATAATACAGTTAGCAATTTCTTTCTGATATCTTTTTCATGTAGTATAGCCCTGATATTATCACTAAAATGTATTTCACATTGTTTAATAAATGAGTAAATTCATTGGTTGGAACTGTTAGCTTTCCAAAGTCTGTTTCAGTTTTAGATTTTACTTTAAAAAAGTAAATAATTGTTCTTTACTTTGTAATGATGCATTATCATTTATTATTTGGCACTGTTTGCAATTATGAAAACTTCTTATTTTATTTGCAATCCAACCAGATTCATAAAAATATGCATTTTCTGCCATTATATCAATAAAGCAATCAGAAGTATAATTTATTGCATGTCTTATGGGAGATTTGTTTTTCCTGTAAAATGTATTTCTAATAGGAACAGCATTATTTTCCTTAAACATTTAAGTACTTCATCAACATCATCCTCACAATTTGATGAATTTTCAGCTATTTTAAATAAATTGCCAATGAAAAGATGTTTCATTGAATTTTCAAATTCAACACAAAATGGATTATCATTGCATCTATTTTTTTGGTGAATAATCGAGAATAAATTTTCTAAACCATCTTGGTTTAATCTTCTGGTTTTCAGTTCAGTAATATTAAAGTTTTTTTCTAAATTATTCCATAGATTTGTTACAGAATTTATATTTAGTTTTAATCCGTTCAAACATGGAGGCTGTCTGTTTGATTTTACTATACATCTGTTTAAATATCTAATAAATTCAGGAAAAAATTTTGAATGAACACTACTAGAAGATATGGCTATTTACTATTTACTGAAGATATGATTACTATGATTACTGAAGATATGAACACTATTTTTAGCTTTAAGGCAAGAACTATTCAAACTATCAAATATTCTATCAAACTGAAGTAAAAATTTAGCTGTGTGGATAGCTGTTGGTGGTAATTTATCACAAGAAACATATGTATTTATAATGCTTGTTACTGTGTTACTAAAAATTTAAACAGCATATTTCACTTTCATTTTACTGAAAATAGGAAGAAATATATGTCTGTCCGTTATTTTTGGCATGGTTCTGATACTTTGAGCTTTATCTTTTTCATATACATCTTGTATATATTTCCACAAAATGTTATTTCCACTTACTGTTAACCCATATTTATGAAAATTATTTCGGATACTTTTAATTAAATGAGGTACATCGTAAAAGAAATGTATTAGATTGCCATTATATTCAATGTTTGGAAATTCAGGAGTAATTCCTAATAATCTAAACAATAATTGATTATTTGTACCTTGATCACAAACTACTGCTTTCAATTTTAAGCCACTCTTCAGAATTAAATCTATAGCTTCATATAACAATTCTTTTAATTTATTTCCAGATGTCCCTGTTGCTGAAAAATAATACCCAATGGGAATTTTCCAAATCTACTTCTAATCATAAAAACTAAGGCATAACTAGCCAGTTTATTCGAATGTAGAGCCCCATAATTTTCAAAACCTATAACATGGTCTTGTTCTTGGCTGTATTTTACATGATGTTTTATTGACATTTCATCAAAACTTAAAACACATAATTTATTCTTATCATCAAAATGTTGTACTTTGGTAGACAGACACTGAAAAACTATTTGTGAAAACCCTGGGGAAATTTGCACTTTTGACAGCCAATTTTGAAGGGATCGGACAGATGGAAGTATGAAAAATTTTGAAAACATCCGATAACATTTAAAACCATGAAAGTACAGGTCTAGAGCGAAAGACTTCATTTTGTTGTTATACCGTTTTCCATTGTTACTTCTTTTACTCAACTGTAATTGACTTAATATAAAATTTTGATTAATTTCTGATAATCTTGACATTTGAAGTAAGGTTTCTATGTTTGATGTCAGTTTCTTATGTTTTAAATACTTTTGATTATAATAAGGTGACCAACTATTTTTGGCACAAAAGGAGTACGCCGGCCGCCTGAGATTGCCCCTCAAAACTGCTTGAATATTTCTGAGTCGAGAGCCGAATGACCTTTTTTTGAGGTCTCGTATTTTGTGTGACGTGAAATGAAGACGACCAATAATTGTTCGTCTTCATTTTTCATTGGATATGGTGATTGGGTTTGTGAAAAAAAACCGTCTTCTTCAATTGACTATATTTATTTTTAAAAGAATATGAAAATGAATAGTAATTCTAATATTTTAAATATATGACTTTTTTAATTATTGAAATCATATTTTTGTGTTGTATGAATTTTTCTGGATAATTCTGAATTTTCTTCCAATAGCGCACACATGTCAGAACAACTTGCATCCCCCCCATGTTGAATTTAATCGTTAAAACTTCAGTGAGTGTTTTTACAGATAGTTGCTATTTTTCACTGCTCCAGTAATCATTACCAAGTGAAAATACTCTCTCTACATTTTTCACTGCTCCAGTAATCATTACCAAGCAAAAATACTCTCTCTACAGCTGCATTAGTGCCGAGGCAACATAGTGCACATTCAATCAATAATTTTAAGTTAATGTATAATAATTGTTATAGTTTTTATGTTTTTAGGAGTACAAAGGAGTATAAAATAATGCAATGAAGTACAAAAGGAGTACAGGTTTTAAAAGGAGTATGGTTCACAAAAAAGAAGTACAAAACTCCCTAAAGGAGTACGATTGGTCACCTTATTATAATAGCGACTTTTGTATTTAGCTAGGAGTTTCTTGTAAGATGATAATCGCTTCTTTGTTCTTGGGGTTGGATGTGATGGTGGAATTAATTATCTTTGTTTTGTTCTTTTTTTGTAGGCTTGAATCTGAAATATTATGATTTCTACTATTTTAATATTGCATTTTATTAAATTAAATCATTTCTATTAAAATGACTAAGATGAGAATTTTCTTTTCACTTTTTATATAATGTTCTACATTATTTTCATCTGTTAATTCCATGTTTCTTTGATTTGAATTATCATAATAATTACATTCCAAAAAACGATGAAGTTTCTGTACTTTTTTCAATCTATAGTATATTAACACATTTATCAGACTGAATACAAAGACATCAATTTTATTGATATTTAAGTATATATTAGATATATTATTTAAAACAAAAGAGTAAAAACTAAACTTACATTTTGATTTTCTAATTTATCTGATAATACAGTTGATTCACTTTGTTCAATAACCAGCTTCGATTCTATATTAAAGTAAAAAATTCTTAATTAACTTACAAAGTATATATACAACTGCATAATTAACTAAAAATAACATTTATATATCTTACTTATTGTTGGAATAGCATTCCATACCAGTCTTTTTTTCAGTTTATTCATAAAATAATGATCTTCAAAGTGATCACTACACTATGAAAAGATTTATTTAATTCCTCAGGTGCTTTTGTTTCTGAATCATTTCTTTCTACAAAAGATAGCCATGCTGAACATCTACATTTAAGTATAAATTAAAAGATATTATAATACAGTATTAATAATAATTTAATAGTAGCTAGCATTCACTACATTTAACTTTATTTAATTAAAAAAATAAATTAAACCAGACTATTGAATGTTAGGCTTAATAAATCTTTTTTTACTTTGAATCACTTCTTAATATAAATGTCCTTAAGAACTAAGAATATATTTAACAAACATATTACTTACCGCGAAGGATTTTTTGGAAATCGAAAATACGATACATCCTGAGTTCTTTTCCTAAAATTTCGACAAAATGAAGCACTACACATACTTCCTCCCGGTGCCATTTTTCAAATTACACACAGTGCCCTCTTGCCATTGTGAGAGAAATTGAGTTTGAAAAATAACTGAAGTTTCGTATCCGTATACTAATCCATGACATTACTTTCTTGATGAAATTGTTATTCACTCTTTGTTTCACAAGCACCCAATCGGCAAATGCTCAGTGCTTTTTGTGATCATTTGGCTTTGGTTCTTATGTCAGTTAGAATTTATAGGCCCAAAGGTGCAGATCTTCTTTCAGAATTTGTTGCATGCTGGTTCTGGAAATATTCAATTGTTGTGAATGTCGGCAAATAGATTTCACCGGACTTACAGCAACATTATCACTCATGATGGGGATGTTTTCTGCAGAACAACTAACACGAGGATGCCCCGAGGGTTTAATGTCCACAACTGAACTGGTTTTCTCAAATTTAGCAATCAGTCTCATCACAGTCAACTTATTCATGCATTACATTGACCAAACATTTCACAGAGTTTGCAAACAGTCTCTGCACAACATTCACCACATTTATAATAAGTTTTCACTATGACAATGTGCTGTTCCATCATGAAGCACTCCATTCCTACCCATACAGAAAACAGATGATGATCATGTGCTATTCGGCACTCTGTGACTACTAACCACAAAGACAACAGATGAAAATCGTGTAACATTCAGTGCTGCCAACTTGCTAGAATAGAAATGGCGGGCATTTCAAAAACTGTGTTCTTTATGAGACACCCTTTATATAGTTATAAGAATCTGATTTTATTAACTCAATTATACAATAATAATTTCTTTAATCATTTAAGAAACTTTTCTTTCACATACTGATGCCTTTTATTTTTAAAGAATTAAATGCTGTTAAATTTTAATCAATTTCATATGCAAAAAGTATAAATGACAGTGTTTCTTAAGGAAATAATTAAAAATCTCAGTTTTTGAATTATAAAAATAATTCAGTAAATAAGTTCATTCTACTCAATGGAATGTTAAAAGAGAAATTAAAATAAAAGATGAAAAAATTGTTTCTTTACTGTAAAATTTATTTATATCACAATCATCTTTAGCTATAAAATGTTAAGAAAAATAGCAAAACAAAAGACAGTTAAAAGTAAAATAATGTTATAGTTAAGAAATTGTAATAATAAAATTGTTCAAAAGATCGCAAAAAATTTATTAATGAAACACTTAAGAATAAAATTAATTTTTTTCAAGTATTACCTTATTTTTCAATTTAATTATAAGAAATAAAAATAATGTGTGTAGAATGAATATAAATAAGAATATTAAAACACTATTTAATAATATGAACCATGGCTCAGCTCCATTTAACAGATCAATGCTTATTTACACCAACTGCTTAACCCATAGGGTTTAGCATATCAACGCTTATTTACACCAACTGCTTAACCCATAGGGTTAAGCAGTTGGTGTAAATAAGCGTTGATATGCTAATATAAATATATCGTATTTGTTTGCTGCCATATATTATATATAAACTATATATAGAGTTTTTTATATATTCCCATCGAGGATAAGAATAAAATTTTTTTTGAGTAAACATGTTTTTGAAGTTTAAAATTGAAAAATCATTTCATATTGAGAATGGCAGCAATGTTTTATGAATTATAATAACTAGATTTATAAATAGTATATATATTCAAAAAACAATTATTTTGGTAAATCTGAAGCAAATACATGTTTATATATAATTAGTTTAAGATAAACATTAATGATATAATTAATTAAATATTTCGTAAGAAATGATTTTTTAAAATGAAATTTTGTAGAAACCGAAATTAGCATTTATATCTTTACAAATCAAGTCTAATTGTTTTATAATATTTTGGATGAAAACAATAAAAATACAAAGTGAAATATAGTTATATTTTTATTAAAATAAATAGAACATAATATGTAAATATGTAACAATTGAAGTCTGTTATACTTTGTCTTTATACCGAACTTTCAGAAAGACATGGTAGAACATAAACTATAAATTTCAATTGTTACAAATTTACGTATTATGTTCTAGTTATTTTAATAAAAATATAATTATCTTTCACTTTATATTTTTATTGTTTTCACCCAAAATATTATAAAACAATTAGACTTGATTTGTAAAGATATAAATGCTAATCTCGGTTTCTACAAAATTTCATTTTAAAAAATCATTTCTTACGAAATATTTTATTAATTATATCATTAAATGTTTATCTTAAACTAATTATATATAAACATGCATTTGCTTCAGATTTACCAAAATAATTGTCTTTCGAATATATATACTACCATGTCTACCATATATTTTACTGTGTCTTTCTAGACATGGTAGAACATAAACTATAAATTTGACTATCCAACACAAATGTAAACTCTTATTAAAAATTCGTCTCAACTTAGATTAGTAGAAAACCAAAACAGACATAATAATACAAAATTCATTTTGACACTCATGTTTAACTTTTATATTATTATTTTTAAATCCGACAATTAAGTTGTCATGGAAACGAAATAAATATCATTTGGTTTTTATCATTTGGTCAATTAACGGATAATAAGATCAATGAGAATCATTTGGAACAGTTTTTAATTTTATTACAAATGCAGAAAAAAGCATACATTTTCAAATAAAACAATAAAATAAAATACTTCCTGTAGTCGCCATTATTTTATTGCCGGTGCATTTGCTTGATGCTTTAACAACTTGTCGCTTAATTACTCGTTTAGTTATTATATAATGCTCATTTTGCCTAAATTAATAATAACATAGATTAATTTGTAAATAATAAACAATATAGATTAATTTGTAAATAATAAATTGAAACTTTCCTAATAAATGCTCAATATCAATTTTCAGAAAAAATGATTGAACACCTGTCATTAAGTCTATCTAACCCTGCTGCTTAGAAAAAATAAATGGAATTGTCCAAAGCTCTGCAAACTCGAATTCGTACTAGAAAAAATAAATGGAATCGTCCAAAGCTCCGCAAACTCGAATTCGCTCCTAAAGATTAATCTCATTGGTTTGTAAGTATTGTAAGGAAGCCGAACATCTTCTGCTTAGGTGACTACCTTTTTGGAACAAACTGTACATAGATGATATTTGTGTAATATGGGAAAGACAATATGGCCCAAAAGCTCTAGAAGAGTGTATGTCAGATTATTCACTAGGACTCCATTTAAAATTGGACCAAGAAGTGCTAAGAAGATAAACTTCTTAGTGTTTGCTTGTATTGGATTTTCAAATAGAAATAAAAGAAGCCTCATATAAAACTAAAGTATTCCTCAAATTGACCTACTTACTGTTATTCATACCAAGCACATCAACAGCCAAACTGATTCATAAAGCATCATCCTTTAGAGCCCTCTTTAGAAGAGCCTTTATACACTGCAGTACAAGAGCAGAGATACAGAAATTGATGAAATATTCTCACAAGGAAGAAAACACAGATATAGTAACAGTTTTTGAAAAAACACTATCATCTGTAACAAAAAGTTTGAACTCAAAGAGAAAAACCCCATCATAAGGTATCAGATATACAAGTGTCAACTATCAATCCACTTACAAACTGTTTATAGAGACATAGAAAATGCTACAGGCTTTAAGATAGCTTACAAAAAGAAAAGTACTATTTTTTCAATATTTAGGAATGATAAAGATACATATAGAAAAGAAAAAAACACAGGAGTTTATGTAATTCCAATTTTTGATCTAGACCTAAACAGAGAAGAAAAATATATTGGCCACAACAGACCACAACTTAGAAGAAAGAGTGATAGAACACATGAAAAATATAGAAAAGGGTGAAACTAGTACTGTGCTAAGAATTAGAGCATTAGAATACAACATAGATATTAAATGGAAGGAAGTGCAAGTGGTGAAATATGTCAAGCGCAGAAACGAAGGGATCATTGCAGAGTCAATTGAGATAGTTAAAACAACTAAATAAGTTTATATTATCAATAGTAATGATTCAAGTTCTCTTTCTCATGCAATGGAATTGGTCAATAAATAATTTGTAAATTAGGCTAGAAAAACCTATAATGTTTAACAACAATGTTTAAAGCATAGTAGGTGAAGCACCTTTCTCCAATGTATGCATCACATTTATGTCAGAGATAATTTATAGTTTAACATTTTTATCTATTTTTATAAGTTTATTCCTTTATTATTATTATTATTATTAGTCATAATAAGTACAATATTATATTAACTTATATGTATTTCGAACTTTGCCTTTTTATGCTATATATAGGAGGTACTTTGTGTTCATAGGTTTTGATAGGCAAATTTTAACAATAACAGTAGAGAATCTTTTAAAAGCCCATTACATGTTTTAGTTATTTAAATCCAAGTCAAATATCAACTCCATTTTAAACACCCTTATTGATATGTATTTATGGCTGTACATAGATGTATTGTATGTCTGTTTTTTCATCATGCATGTATAAACGGGAAGGGTAAAAAAATCTACCTTATAAATATACACTTGTCTTGTAACATTTGCATTAGACTTGAGATGATCCCAAAGGAGGGTTGAAAACATTTGTCAAATAAAGTAATTTTTGCAGTTTTGTGCTAGTTATTGAATTTACTGTTTTATGCAATATTGATTGCTAGAGCATTCTGCTATTATATTGAATAAAATTATTAGAGTTTTTGAAATTTTATTAAATTTGAAAATTACATGTTTGTAAGTACAGTGTTCCTAACTAGAATGCAATTCAAGGAGTGTATATATAAAATAAACAAAAAGTTTGAAAATTAAGATTTTTTTTTTATTAAATAAAGAATTTTATAATTGACTTCTAAAGATTTACTTAAAAAGAGTCAGTAATTTTAGATAACAAACAATCTACTAAGAATTACAGTGAAACTCAAAACTCAAATAACCAGTGATGATAATTTTAGAACAAATTGTAATTTAAATTACAGTTTGTTTTAAAATTATTTTTGCTAGGGTTATTTGAGAATGAATTTTTCTAAAATTTGATCAATAATTAAAAATTAATGAATTGAATTTCATAAACTTATTATTTAATTCAACAACGTGAATAATTGGCAAAAATGCTATTATGGAACCAATAATAATATTTATACTTTTGCATTCTACATGAAGGGGACAGTCTATATAATGGGCTAATGTTATGAATCATTAATCTGATTTTCCTAATCTGCTATTATGCAAAAGGATAAACTGTAAAGATCAATGTAAATATTAATTGTAATTCTTTAGCAATAGTTTAATTTTAATGATTTTTCAAAATTTTTTTGTTTAAATTTTTCTTAAAATGAAAAATTTGTCCATATATTATGTAGTTTATAAGCAAATGACAAAGATCCAAGAAAATATAAAATGTATATTCTCTAATTCCACAAGTAACCCAAAAAGCACTTTAAGCAGGAAAAAAATTTAATCATTAACAAATTAAAACAGGTACTATGATCCTCATGCAGTTGATATGTTTTAAATGTCTTTCACAACAATAAACTTTGAGACACATATACAAATTACCGTATATATAACAAGTTTTTAATTTACAATATGATACAAGAAAATGTTTGTGCCAGGAGATTAGGATGATAAGAGTACCAACCAGGATGGTCAACAAGATAAGAGAGTACAAAAGTAATGAACACAATGATGCCAGGTCCCACAGTGACCAGCAGGGTGCACATGATCCTATAGGCAATAACACTTTCCCAATTAACAACTGACACATCCTTGCATCATGGTCATGATCTACAGTGACCAGCTGGATGCACTTGACTTTACTGAACATATCATTTCTCTCCCCTTACAGCTGACAAAAATTTGTATTAGTAACACCAAAGGATGATCTCCCATGACATACAATGATTTCCTTTAAAACTGACTGACCAATGTTTATCATAATTGACCGCATTTACAATTTTCATTTCTGAGAACTATTAATCACACAAAAAAAACAACAATAATTTTTACATCATATAATTTATACCAACATTATTAGTTATGCATAGTCACTATGACTAAATCTTTATGAAGGCTTACTACTACGCCCACAATGAATGACTCTTGAACTTGACCCCAATCTGAGTTGTGAAAGGCCATCTACTAGTTTTAGAGGAACACATCCAGTAGAATTCTCTGATTGACTACTAGATTTACAATTTGTAATACATGATTCAGAATTGTCATCAAAAAACGCAAATGCAGGAGGATGTAAACAGGAGCAGATTTAGGCATGGTCTTTATGCGCTGCAGCCCAGAGCCTTCTGGGAGAATAAAAATTTCTCAAATTTTTTTTGATTGATCAATGCAATTCTATGGGTTTGAGTCTTTGATCCAATGATTTGATATATGGAAAGCATCTTTTTTTGTATCTCATTCTTTTAATTTTATGTTTGTTATGTTTATTAAGATAAGATAGTGTTTTAGTAAATACTTTTATTCCAAAAAGTTTAAAAGTTTAGTTCTAGTAAATATTTACAAGATTACAATTTAGGCCTGCTGTAACTTATAATGGTGGGATTCAAAGCAAACCTCGTTGAAAGTCAAAGACTACTTGTACTTTCATAATAGCAAATTCTGTTATAAGTGCAACTAGTGAACTGCTCTTTAATCACAGAAAAAAGCAAAATTTTCTAACAGTAGAGATTTTAATGTGTCAGATTATAAAGTATCACATTAGAAAAATACCGGATTATAAAGTACCAAGTTATGGAAAGTGCTGGACTATATGGTTTATACTTCAAAATTTTCAAATCAAGTCGAGTTTTATTTTGCTTGACTCGATTCAAATTTTGAATAGTTTACACATTTCTAATTATTTTATTAGCAATGTTATCTGTCAAAAAATAATATATTTCAATAAATTATTTATCATTTTATAAAATTTATTGAATATAAAATTTCATAAAATTTTTATATGATATGTGAATAATAATATTTTTAAATAGGAAACTGTGTTACTGTTCAGACATTACCTTTAGGATTAGAAGAGAAAGATGAAGAGGAGGAGGAAGAGGAGGATGAAGAACCATTAGATCTTACTGGTGGTTCTTCTCGTCGAGAAGATTCAGGTGATTTTTTTAATTATGCTATGGTTCATTCTTAATATTTTATTATAAAGCTGTAACAAAAAGCAATGTTTTCAACTAAAGTTTTCCTGCTATAAACATATTAAAAATGACAGTTAATAAATAGCTTGAAAATTATTTAAAATAATTATTTGTTCTTTTTTTAAATATATTTTATAAATATAAATTATTTCATTCTTTCTTTCACTTTTAATTTCAATTACTATTTCAACAATTTTATAATATAATAGATTTTAACAATTTAGAGGAATATCAGAAAGTTATTTATTAGGATCAGTTGTGAGCGATTTTTTAATAAGATTTTTGTGCTTAATATAATTTTCAATCATCAAGAGAAAGTGAAATTTAAAACTTTCAAGTCAGCCTAATTATCTGTATTAAAAATACAAATGAAACTAATATAGATAAACAATAAAAAACTGAGAAATGAATTTCTTATTAATGTTTACTATTTGAAAAAAAATTTTTTATATTATAGAGAGAATCTTACTTGAATTATTTTTAAATAAGAAAAATTGATTGTAAATTCATATTTTTTAAATACCAGTAAATAAAAATTTTTAACAGAGAAATTATTTTAAAACTTGATTTTTAATCTGCTAATAATGTGAACTGATAATTGTATAATATATTGCTGTTTTCAAAATTCATTTTTTTTATTGGTTTGAAATTTAAACAAATATTTTTGTGATGATTTCATAATTTTTATTTATTATTACTATTTTAATTTTCATCTAGAAAGTTAGAGGAATAACTTTTGCATATTTTAATAAAAATTAATATCAGTAAATTGACAAAAAATTTCATTTTCAAAGACAGAAGAAACAGATGTTCAAATCTATTTTTGTATTGTTTTATTTTTGCCATTTTTAATCCTATCAAACATGCACTGTTTAATACAGATATATACTTCAGTTCTAAAAACTCTGCTATTGGAAAAAGTTTCATCATTAACAATGAATTAACTAGAGATAACTATTAAGTGGTGCTTCATTATATACAAGGTTTCAATTTTAATATATTTGAAAATCAAAAATATATTTTTTGACAATTAATTAATTATTTATAAATTTGACTTGTATAGATCAATACACACAATTTTTTTATCATAAAAATCTAAAAAGAACAGAAACTGATAGTCAGTTCAAAATTATATTAATTTATTATTAATATTTATCTTAATAAGAAATAATGAAAAACAAAACTTTATTAATATAGCAAAAAAATTTCCTCAAAGAAAAAATTTCAAATCTTTCATGTGTGACAAAAAATTTCAAATGCAGAGATCTTTTTGAATACATTTCTATCATCCATAATTTCTATTTTTGTAATTCAAATCCATTATAACTCAGAATAAAATTTTCCTATTAATTTGTATTTGTACAAAAAATTGTTAATGATCAGATTCAAAGCTTGATCCTGAATTACATTTGAAAAGTTTCCTACATATATTCTAGATAAATATTTGTAATAAATAAAGCAATACTTTTTAATTTTATTATTAATCTTTATAATTGCAAAAATTGCAATACCCTATATCATCATATCTTTGTTTAACTATTTCTACTTTAGTTTGCATTATAGATTTTTAAATTCAGTCTTTTAAATTTTGGAATATTGTTTGCATTACTCTTATTTTATTACAATTATATATACTAATACAATGCAAGTATATAAGTGAAGTTTATACAGATCAAGTTTGTTTATTCATTTGTTATGCAGACTATAAAAAACATTTATTATTATCATATTAATCATACTATAGAAAAAAAAGACTTATTTTCTGTATACATGGAACAATTTTATTATGCACAGAAACTTATTTACATCATCAACAGCTTCATTTTAATATAATTGTTTAATTCACTCATTTCATCAACAAAATAAGTAGTACTAAATGGGCAGAAAATATATAGATTAGCAAAAATAAATTTATTAATTGAAGTGAAAACTTAATTGAAGTAAAACTTTTAATTTTACTCATAATCCTCATCAGCAGTTTTTAGCATCACAGTAACATAAAAGTATCTTAGCTCTTACAATAAATTGAATATATATTCTAATTTATTCAAAATTTTTAAATATAGAATTAGTATACACGAATTAATGTTAATTGAATACAATTAAAAATGTCATTTAAGATAAACAATTAATACCTTATACAAAACTTAAAAATTAGCATATAATAATGCTAATACCATTACAAACAAGTCATTAAATATACTCATCCATTACAGGTCACATAAACCCATGTTTTTGGAAAGTTAACATAGTCACTATCATTAATTATATCTTCTCATTCACTTTATCTCAGAATTCAAAAGTATCTTTCAGGAAACCCATCTTTTGGATTCTTAATAGTTTTAACAACTTTTGCTCCTTTCACATTATATGTAATTTTTAGCAACTTTTGCTATTTATCTTTAAAGGGCAGTAAAAGAAGACTTGTTTTAAATATTCACTCATTTCATATTTTTTTATCTTTGCATCATTGTCAGAATACATGAATAAATGGTTGAAATATGAAAAATGTTTGCTTGTTTTTCATTTTAATAGTCTTTTTCAAAGTAAACAAGCTAAAATCAATAGATCAATTGATATTTTGAACTAATTTCTTTTTCACATTTCTTCTTATGATGATAAAAAACAAGTTTTTAGATTTTGAGTTGTTGTATTTACAATATTCATGTTAATAAATCAGTTATCTAATCCTGAAAATGAAATCATCCCAAGATACTGAAGGATCTGTATCACATAGGTCATACTTTATTGTAAATGGGAAGTTTTACCTACAGAACAGGATATTCATATAGGCTGGATATTGGCAGGGGTCTTAATAGAATTAGAGATATGAAGAAAGGAATACAGTTTTGTGCATGACATTATTGGCATAAAAGAAGGAGAACTGAATAATAATAGCCGGGAACATTAAAACTAAATTAACTGATCAAAATTTTGGATTGGAGTTAAAATTTGAAAAGTGGAATACATTTGAAATTTTCTATCTAGATGTTTTGATACAGATAAAGAATGGTGAATATCACACTAGTGTATATAAAAAGGTTCACACTAGTGTGATATAGTACCATTATTTGTGCATAATAGCTCAAAAGAACCCTGAATTTACAACATGTCATTTGTTAGGGCATTTTTAAAATGTCTAGCTACACATTGCAACACTCAGTTGGCCAAAACTGAAAAGCTGGAATAGATTGTGAAACAAGCACAAGCTCATAATTATAAAAGAAATATTATCTTAAAGTTAATGAAAAAATTATAAGAAAAGCTCAATTGAAAAAACAGGAATGGAATAGTATGATATGCAACAAGAAAAAGACAGGAGCTTCCATCTTATAAACCTATATATACCATTCTCAACCTTAAAAGATCAATAGAGAAAAAAACTGGAAAAACATTAGAGTTTAATAGAAATATGTTCTTCAATATGATTAAAAATGATAAAGATGAAATATTGGAATATAAAAATTCAGAAGTAAATATAATATACAAATCTTAAACAGAAACCTTAGCAGAGAGGAGAAATATATAGGTTATACATCCCTCTCATTAGAAAACAATTGAAAGACCACAAGCTTAATATAGAGATGAAAACTCAAAAAAAACCACTTTGTCTCAGAAGGCTTATGCATATAAAGTGGAGGAATGTTGAAAAGATGCAAAGATTGAAGACAATAGTGGATCCAAAACAGGAAAGAATGGCAAAGAATATTGCTTTATACAAACGAAGATATATATATTAAAAGTATATGTAGCTTTTAGCCTAGCATGGAAAATGATATAATTCAAACAGGGAGAACTATTTACTATATCTTATGTAAATTTGCTTGCTATAGATAGAGCAACTCCATTAAAATTTCTTCTAAGTACAGAATTGGAATGGAATAATATCTATAACAACAAAAAAAAATACAGAATGGAACATACATATAAATTTGAATTTCATTGCATAGAATCATGCAATGATTATAAAGTGATATCATGTGATATATTTCAGTATAGAAAATAAAATAACTCAAAACTAAATATAAATAATAATATATAAATAATGCAATTAAAAATATAATATATGCTAGATACTTTATTTATAATAGTTTCTTATTATTTAGCAACATTATAATGCACACGTCACTAGTAATAAGAAATATATTGGCAACATATTTCTTTTTATTTTATAAGAAATTAATTTATTATTCATATTTCTTATTACTGATTGGCTTAGGATGACAAAAAGATCATTCAGATATCTAACTATCAGCCTTGTCATTGGTATAAGGACTGGGAGATTCAGACTTTCTTTATATCTCAACCATAACCCTAACTACAGGTCATCAAATGATATTCCAGTTGTCTGACTGTAGAACTTATTCTTGAACATGAAGAATGAGTCATAAGTATTAAGGTATTATTAGATAGAATTTATACTCACTATACCCCAAACTTTACTTGTTTTGGATCCACTATTGTCTTCAATCTTCGCATCTTTCCAACATTCCTCCACTTTATATGCATAAGCCTTGTGAGACAAAGTGGTTTTTTTTTTTGAGTTTTCACTAAACTCAATACCCCAAACTTTAAAGACTGAGAGTATAGAATAATAGTTGAATATGCAAGATTGCATGATTATAGTAGAGCTTTTGTCCATGATATCTATAATCAATTTTTCCATAGACAAAATAGACCCTAAAACTTAATGGTATGGGGCAAGGGCCAATGGAAGTGGGTATGCAGGTTGTGCACTGCACATAGGTGCTAAACTATAGAGGATGCCAAAAATGAGTGGAAAAAATCCATGATGAAAAAAATTTAATTTTTTTAAAAGTAATTACCAGTAATATTTTACATTAGGTTATAGAAACAAATTTTTAATTTACAAAATTAAAAAAGTGAGACACAAGCATATAAATATCTAATACAAAAATGGTATTTTAAAATAATAATGTAGTTTTGAAAATTAAATAATTTATTGCAGGGATGCGAAATCAGTTTCTTCCAACATTAGTTTCTGCACAAAGACACCTCATATATCAGCACTGTACAGGGCTCACTAAACATTGCTGTAGGAAAGAATGTCTTAAAATCAATAGTATACAATCCAGTATTGGAACCAATAAGGAGATTCCTAAGAAGAAAAACAGATATTGTCTTACTGTATTGAAGGAATCACTTACAAAACCCTCAAAATGATAAAGATAGGCTCCCACCAGATGCATATTTGGGTGTCAGGTGTTCATGTAGTGCTGATACACAATAGAGATATAAGTAGAATAGAAGAATATGTGGGCAGTACTGTGAGAAATTTAAAATCTAGGCTTGGAGAACATAGGAGAGATATAACAAATGACAATCTAAATACTGTCCTTGTGAAAAAATTTATGAAAGTAGCTTTGGATATATACTAGAAAAAGGCAAGAGTCATGAGTAATGATGGAACAATGGATGAATTCAGCTTTGTGGAGTCTGTAACAATAATTAAGAGAACCATGATGGCCCATGTTATTAACAAAGTCATGCCAAAATCTTTACCAATGCCCCACTGTGGACACTTGAGAACTCTATTTGACATTGTTTTAGTAGCTGATGTATCATATAGTAACTTTTATTATTTTGTTGTATAGTAATGATATATATATATATACTATATATACAGGTAGTCCTCGACTTATGACAGGATTCTGTTCCAACATTTCTGTCATAAGTCGATTCTGACATAAGTTGAGGACTTTTTTAATTCTTGATTTCTTTGATTTCTGTTTTAATATTTTCATAAATTAGGTTTCTATTTAATTAAAATTGGTTAAATTTAAAATTTTCCTTGTCTTCCTTTTTATGTTGGAATTTTCATCAGTAGTATTATTTCTCTTACTGGACATGACAGGATTACAAGATACAAAAACTGCAACAAGAGAAATGAACACTTTGACTGCTGATTAGCAATTATCATGCTAAAGGCTGTGATAAGTTAGAAGTAGGTGAATCACACTAGTAGTTATTGCATATTGTTAAAATGCTTTGCTTGCTAACTAACAGTGACACTGCAATGCATATATAAAAGCAATGTGATATATGTAATACATATGCAGGCAGCAAAGTTGAATTAGAGAATTTTTGATGATAATTTTTGGTTGTCTTAAGTGAAAATCATCGCAAGTCAAGGACTATCTGTAATCATGTATAAGCTGATCCTTGATTTCAGAGTTTGAAAACTGGTAAAAATATGAAAACCATGTAGAAGCTGAAAATGTAGAAGCTTAAATGTTTTCTTCATCTGTGTTAGTGCTTGTTCTTGCAAATATTAGACTTTTGAAAATGGATGATTGGCTTGAATTTATATCTAAAGTTTTTTAATATTTCATAAAATCATATGATTACTTTGTAGATTCAGATAAATTTATGTTGTTTTTTGTTAAAAATAAATAAATTCTAGATTATATAAAAAATTTAAGCACCTATGGTACTATTTCTTATCTATTTTTAATTAATTAATAAAAAAGATTGGCAAAAGTTATACTATAAATACTAGCTAAGAGCTATGAAACAATCCGATAAACTGACATTTTCTTTTGCAAGGGAAACTCTATAGACAGAATTTTATACAAGTCCTATTTATCATATAGATTGGACTGCTTCATGCAATTATTGCATATATGATATGAGATTGCCAATCACAGTATTAAGAATATTGAATCAATGAAAATCATGGATTTCACTTAACTTTGTCACTTACTAGGCTTAATCTTAATAAAACATGTTTTTTAGATTAATTAACTTTTATTGTTTTAAAAATAAAGAAAATTTTTTTTTTTTGAAAATTGTATTAAAATTATTTCTGAGTACTTACATTGTTTAAAAGATTTCTGGACTTCAGCATGCTAAAATATCAGATTCATTGCTATAGTTTCTAAAAATTTTTAACTCATAAAATGTTTATTAGCAGCAAAAGTCTCACTATCTATCGTTCTCACTCCACAGATCGCAGGTAGGCCAAAAATGTACCAATACGTATTCTTGGGGAAATTTAAACATTTACTGTTATTAATTCATGGGGAAGTTCTGAGGTCTTCTCCATGAGTACACTATACTCATGGGAAAGGCCCCAGAATATGTATTTAATCAGTCCAAATTAGGAACTACTAAAATTCAGAAAAATACCTTTCCTTTTAACAATAGATAAAAGAGTCCGAAGAAACTTAAATTTTTAATGTTACGGATTTAATTTCAAGAGCTTCTAGCATGAAAATTAATAACCAATATAACAATTTTACCTTTAATAAACATTTATTTCCAACAGTAATAGCAGTTTGTTTTTTTACCGCTCTGTTGGCAGGATTAGGAAAACGCTCTGCTCATTCGCAAAAGACTCAGCCAGTTTGTTTTTTTACCGCTCTGTTGGCAGGATTAGGAAAACGCTCTGCTCATGCGCAAAAGACTGAAAGAGTTTTCATCGTTACAGTTCTCTGGACTGAGCAAGTTTTCAAAAGCAAAGCAGGATTCAAGTCCCGTACATATCGATTAGCACGGTTTTGGGAACAAACTGGTCTTTAATAATATAGATGACATCAATAGGAATATATATTTGCATCAAATAAAAAAATGACAAAAATGGACTGAACGTGTTTTGGGATCACACTCTTCATTGCAATAATTAATTGAAGAATATTGTCACTTGTTTAGCATGTATAAAAGAGAAAAATCGGCAGCTAAATATAAAAGAATAACATTTATAGCTTTAACCGAAGAAAACTTCTCACAAATATTACTATTCAAAACTAATAACCATTGTATTTTTTGTTCTGTTGAAAAATGCTGCATTAATGTAAAGATTTCGCCTACATTTACCTGTTAAAAAAAGCATTTATTCATCCTAAGCGAATTTTGTTTCTTGTATTGTGGCAATCGATCTTCCATCTTGTTTGCAATCGATAGTCAGCAAACAAGATGAAATCTTGCAGGAAGGATTCGCTTCTCTTGAATGATTTTACAACACTGTTCGCAACTACTACTTTTGATCGGCATTGGCACTAAGATACATTAATTCCCAGAAGACTCTTACCTTGTAAAATCTTCCAGCCTTTACTCATCTCTCCTACCTGTATGCGAATCTTCCTTTCGAGGTTAAATTAAATGGCACGAATATGGTTTTAACAGCTCTTGTACTTTTTCTCCGTACTGCCACTTCTTGCGTTGTTTGAAAGTTTATTCAGAAGATCGTGAATATACGTAACAAAGTACCAGGTTGAAGCGTATAAAATGGAAAATAAAAATTATATTTTAGCCTCTGTGAGCCAGGAGATTTGTAATGTTCATATAGTTTGAGTGATTTCTATTTTTTCATTGTTACCTATTGGAAATTTTGAAAAATACTTGCTAATAGTGAGACACCGGTATTTTGATGCAGTCTCAAAATAATTCTTAGAGTCTGTTTCCATTTTATTCTGGGCAAGTGAATTTATGATGGTAGTTAACGATATAGCTAGTGATATGTATTTAATTTCATTAAACGATAATCCCTCAAATATTTTATAAGCGTTTAAATTTTGAGAATTAAGTATAGGTTGCGTAGGATACTGTCGATATGATCTCTACATGTTTAACCGAAATGATACTTTACAAGAATAAAAAAAACAACCGTATCTAAATGATAAATTCTTTGCAAAATAAATTTGTACAGTACTATTATAAAAATATAACCATTGATGTTTTTCATCCAATATATAATGTTCTAACCGTGAATATAAATAAATAAATAATTTTATTTACATAAAAAATTACAGAAAAATTTCATTTGTAACACAATAAAATAAGACAATGATTAAATCTGTGAATAAAAAAGAAAAATGAGTATTATGTATATTTAAATATGCATTATTTTGTGAATAGATGATATCGCTTTACATCGGTAAGAAAACTAAGTGATTGAGCAATATATAATGTTCTAACCGTGAATATAAATAAATAAATAATTTTATTTACATAAAAAAATTACAGAAAAATTTCATTTGTAACTCAATAAAATAAGACAATGATTAAATCAGTGAATAAAAAAGAAATATGAGTATTATGTATATTTAAATATGTATTATTTTGTCAATAGATGATACCGCTTTACATTCTGTAAGAAAACTAAGTGACTGAACTCTTCCATAGGCTCCTGTTGAAGAGTCAAATAGAATGTGAAAGGCAGAGATCGACGAGCCTGTCCATGGTCGCCATGATAAAGGTTTTCAATGGGTGAGTCTTGAGATTTGATCAGGGAACCTAGTCTTAACTATTATCGATTCCTTCGAAGTTTTGGTAATTAAGAGCAACGACAATGGTGCATGAATTGTTGACGTCGTTTTGAAAGTACCGCCTTAAAACTAGACTTAATTACATTTCTGATTCTTGCGACTAAACGAAGGTTCGATATTTTCGAAGTTAAAATAAGATAAAGAAAAATTTATTGTTAGTTTACAATCGAAAGAATTATGCTGCTGCCTCCATGTCAATATTGTTTGAATTTAGAATAGAAAAGGGGAGAGAAAGAAGAAGAAATAGATCAAACCCTTGTCCAGGAGTGAGAAGATAAC
This sequence comes from Olivierus martensii, assembly GCA_000484575.1. NCBI lineage: Eukaryota > Metazoa > Arthropoda > Arachnida > Scorpiones > Buthidae > Olivierus > Olivierus martensii. The sequence goes on along the minus strand of AYEL01082291.1, from coordinate 94,845 downwards.
AGATTTATTGAACTCTTTCGTTCAAATAAAGTGACAGTTTTCAATCTGTTCGAGGAACTTTGTGTAGAATTGGAACCATGTTTCACTAGAAAAAAATCTCATAACTACAGAAATAAAAGTAATACTGTATATTATAATATTTATAATTGAAAAACTATCATAAAGCTTACGTTTATGAATTAATCTGGGAGAAAAACATTAATATTTTATACCGTTGCAAAATTTATAGAATACATTAATCCAGAATATATATTTTTTGTTGTTCTATGTAGATACATCTGAATTATAAGCTATCTTTATAATTTTAAAAACATATTTCCAGTGTTTATGCACTGTAAATAAATAAATGTGCTGGCATTTATTTTATTTGTTAGACAATAAATAATTTATTATGATATGCATTAGTTTGTAAGATAATACATAAATAGTCTCTCTTGTTAAGGCTTATTAATTTAAATATGTGGGTTGAACTAACATAACTAATATTTTACTGAATTATACTAAGATTAGCCTATATCTGTTTTGTATAAAATTATTCATAGATTGATTAAAAATGTTTGTAAAGTAGCTTTCAGTGAATTTATAAAAATAAAGTTTAAACATTCTGAAAGAGAAATGCTACAGAAATAAATATAAAATGTACATAGCTATCTAATATAAGCAATAGTATTTCAAGATGATGGTTCTTTAACCAAACATCTTCGAGTTTTAATCGAGAAATTATATACAAATATATGAAATAAGGAAACGTAGTACTGATCCTATTTAAAAACCTATATAATATATAACCTATACCTTCATCGCACTTTGTTCCAAGTTTAAACATTCTGAAAGAGAAATGCTACAGAAATAAATATAAAATGTACATAGCTATTTAACATGGGCAATAGTATTTCAAGATGGTGGTTCTTTCACCAAACATCTTCGAGTTTTAATCGAGAAATTATATACAAATATATGAAATAAGGAAACGTAGTATTGATCCTATTTAAAAACCTATATAACATATTGCACTTTGTTCTAAACTGTGAGATAAATGTAAGAATAGATTTTGAATTACTAACAAAATTACAAACTGTTACTATTCCTAACTGAATAAGAGTGGCTCTTAATCTTTTCAGATCCGAGGAAAATTTTAAATTTAAAACAAATTTTGCGGAGCTCCAAAATCAATAATATTATAGAAACCGATTTAGAAATAAAATTAACAAACATCTTCGAGTTTTAATCGAGAAATTATATACAAATATATGAAATAAGGAAACGTAGTATTGATCCTATTTAAAAACCTATATAACATATTGCACTTTGTTCTAAACTGTGAGATAAATGTAAGAATAGATTTTGAATTACTAACAAAATTACAAACTGTTACTATTCCTAAATGAATAAGAGTGGCTCTTAATCTTTTCAGATCCGAGGAAATTTTTAAATTTAAAACAAATTTTGTGGAGCTCCAAAATCAATAATATTATAGAAACCGATTCGGAAATAAAATTAACAGTAAAAGCATTCAAAATTTACTTTTTAAGATATCTTTTATTAAGAATTATTGATAAAATATATTCGTATATTTCATAATTTCGAGGAAAATTTGCAAAAAGTTATCGAAACCGCGGATCATGGAAATTAAAAGCCACTGCTTTAGAAACACCTGTATGAGATTTCAAATACGAACATATTTAAAACTATAATCTCATAATTGCAGTTGGTCTCTCACATAATATTATAAACATAGTTATGAATATTCTAAAACAATAAATGAGTGAATGATATTTTTTTTCTACTTCAGGATTTTCCGTTGAATACAATAGTTTATCCTTAATCTAACAACAGATATAATTCCTTAACTTTTCTTTTCCAATTTCCTTTGTTTCCGCAGTCACCATCGCATAAATTTTCTTTTCTCCATAGCAACTTTCACCCCCTGTAACCATCTTTTCTTTTCCAATTTCCTTTGTTTCCGCAGTCACCATCGCATAAATTTTCTTTTCTCCTTAGCAACTTTCACTCCCTGTAACCATGGATAGCTTGGTCTCCCCCTTTTTTCCTTTCTTAGAATTCATTCCAATGCTTTCCTTGGCAATCTTTCCTCGTTCATTCTTTTAACATGTCCAAACCATTCTAGCTGTCTTTCCTCCATTTTGTCAATAATGGACTTTTTAACATTCATCATGTCTGTTATTGCTTCATTCCTAACTTTTTCTAATCTTGATTTCCGTGCTGACCTCCGGCAAAAATCAATCTTAACCGTCAGAATTTTTTCTGTCTTTCATTTATAGTCCAGATTTCTGATCCATACAATACAATATTCTCTAAAATTGTTTTATAAATTAAACGCATTGTTTTAGGAATGACGTACTTATTCCAAAAAACTGAACTGAGTTTTCCAATAATTTTTCTTCCCTCTCCAATTTTTCTCTCAAATTCCATTGTAGAAGAGCCATCAGCCTGGATAAATGATTCCAAATATTTCAAGTGTGTGAAAATATTAATTTGTGTTCCGCTAATCTCAAAATATTACCTGTTTGATTCATGTATTCTGCTTTCTTAAAATTCACTGATAATCCCTAATTATTCTGATCTTCAAGTTAATTTCTGACCCATATAGTTTGCATCTTCTTCACGTTGTGAAATTATCACTTGATCTGCAAACAAAAGATCATAAAGATATTGTTCTCAGAGACTGGAATACACTATATATCTGTGATGTGACCATGGTCTAAGAACAATTTCCAAATACAGCTTTAAAAGGCAAAGGGACATACAGCATCCCTGCAGTACGCTTTTATTGGTTTTATGTTCTTTTCAGATCCTTGAAATTTTTTGATACATCTTGCATTACGCCTATAAATTCTTCTCAATATATCAAGTAGTTTGTTGACTAACTCGCAGTTTTTCCATTGGTATCCATAACAATTTTTTGGAATACTGTCATAAGGGTTTTCTATAGAAAGCAACCCTAAGTCCTGATTTGTAACTTGACATTTTTCCAGGATCCGTTTCAAAGTAAATAGGTGATCTATACAAAAGCGTCCGGCTGTAAAACCACACTGCTCCTCAGAGATATATATATTTCTCGGTATAATTTAAATTTTAAAATTGTTTCAAATGATTTAGTAATTGAACTCATTATACGTATACCTCTATAACTGGAAAAAATTTCCTTACACCATTCTTCAATATTGATATGATATAACCGACAATCATCTCTATCGGTAATTTACCAGCTTACATATTTTGTTCAATAACCGTGTTAATAGAGTATTTCTCGGTATAATTTAAATTTTAAAATTGTTTCAAATGATTTAGTAATTGAACTCATACGTATACCTCTATAACTGGAAAAAATTTCCTTTCACCATTCTTCAATATTTATATGATATAACCGACAATCATCTCTGTCGGTGATTTACCAGCTTACATATTTTGTTCAATGACCGTGTTAATAGAAAAAGTGAATAATAGTTATCTTGTCATTATCAATGCGGTGTTCTTTAAGATATCTTTGTGTTGTTGACAGTGGAAATTTGAGTATAGTCAATTTTCTGATTAGAGACGTTTCTGAGTTTTATGAGACCCGAAAAGATAGAATACAAAGTGCTGCAAATCTGAAAAACGATAATAATTGTAATAAAGATAGTTTCAAAATTTAAAAACGTTTAATAATAAAGTTTATAAAAAATTACCTTGATAGGAAACTTCTTATTGATGTTGTAGAATCCGCCCATGGAAAGTACCAGTGGAACTCTACCGAATCGCTTCATAAAATCGAGAATCTGTATTGATAAATTTTGATTTCTTTAATTTCCACGTAGTCAAATAATTTACATTAAAGTTCAAACCTTTAATTTCTGTTCCAAGTATAAATAGCATCCTGCAAATCTCCGGATATCTTGAAAAGCATTAACCATCTGAAGCAAACAAAATTTATTTTTTAATTTTATTTTGAGAATTCAAATTGATAATAACTGAATGTTATATATATGCTAATACTTACATTAAATGCAATGGAACTTAGTACAAGTCCATAGATGGTGCAAACGAATGTTAGCAAAATGACTAAGCACAAAATAAAATATTGATGTGAACTATCCCAATCTATAAATAGATAGAAATAATAAGCGAGACTTGTTCCTGAAGTAATACCAGCGTGTATCATAACAACTATATAACTGAAATTATTGTTTAATTGAGCGATCCATTTCCATAATTCTTCGTGATGCATCATGAATTTTCTTAATTTGAAGTACATATTCACATCGTGAGGCTTTATTAATGCTAATTCGTTAAATATTTCTTGTAGTTCTTTTTCGATTACCCATAGAAAGATTAGTAACAGGAACAAAGTAGAGCCAATTCCTCCAGTAATAAAGATGATCCATATTCCCATCTCTACATTACAGAAAAGAGCTTCGCCTTGGAATTTTTCATTTTTCCTCATAGTTGGGAATAAAATTATCAAATGTAGAATATCAATCGAAATAATCAATATATTAATAATAAAAAATATCAACAGGGAAAATTTGCAAATATTTTCATAATTATTTTGTAGTTTCGTTTGTCGACAGAAATCAATGCTTCTCAATGTAATTTTCAGACTGATTTTATTACGCTTGAGAAAACTGATTGAGGAAGCATAAATAAATGATAAAACAAACATTGCTATTTTGGCGATAAATCTTCCATTTTTGAGTATTTGATATCTTTCGACACAGGGAGCGATGACATTCAATTCCGGAATTAAATGCCAGCATATCAAACAGAGATGTCCCCAAACAATAAATTCGACAAATCCTAGATAGATTTGTTTTAATATTTTATGCATCGTCTGATTATGAATACAAGAAATACAAGGGTCGGTTCCATAAATAAATGCGATACGTATGAAAGGTTGCAAGAAACAACACAAGCAAATCGATCCTTCTCGGCGGGAATACATTTTCCTTGTGGCTCAAAGATATTTTACTTAGAAATAAAGAATGCCAAAAATCTTAATGCATTATCTTTTTTGTTATAAGAATTTTAGCCGTAATGTATGGATTAGAATTTATTACTGTGTAAAGAATTATTAAGTTATTAATGTATTAACTGGAATGTATCGGAAAGCGATGCAAATTTGAGTAAGCAGATTTTTTCGTTGGAGTGATCACAAAAATCGATCCTTCTTCGCATAACGCATATAAAATATAAATATGGAAACTCTCGTTGATCACTTTTACCGTCTTTGCCATCGAAATTCTTCGAATAATTGTTATTTATTTATTTATTTAATGGACAAAAATTAAACAGCACTCAAATTACTTGTGCAACACCTTTCTCATATAAATATATAGCACGTATAGAAAATTTCCTTATGTTTGCTCTTGAATATGGAATATAAAAAGTACTGCATGCACGAAAATAATATAGAGGATGATTAAAAAGTATAAATTCATTAGTATTTCGTTTCATCATTATCTAAAACACTTTGTCATCATATAGATTCCAGTGATGTTCAACGGAATTTATATTTCGGTTTTGTAACCAATAACTATTTTTGAATCGACGATAAGAGATATTATTTCTAAACAAAATTATCTTGATAAATGTTCTAGATATTTCTTCCAGTCTATTATTTCAACCTATAAAACCATTATGAGAGACAAATTCGAGTAAGCAAATTCAACAGAAAGAAGAATAATAACTTTAAATAAATATATTAGAAATGTTCTTTGTAAAACTCGCAATTAATCTTAATAATTTAAATGCTTTCCTTATATAATCTATATGTTGGTCAAACTTACAATTTTCACTTTAACGATCAGTATAACTTATAATGTAAGTCAAAAACGAACGTTTTGAGAAAATTGGAAAAACTACGAAATCAGCTTAACTAAAAACCATTATATAACTAATAATTTTTTCAAAATTTGTAATCTTTTGAAACCATTTTTTAGGAAAATCGTTTCAAAAGATGATGGAGGATTGCTTCCCAAATTTTTTAGGAAAATGGTTTCAAAAGATGATGGAGGATTGCTTCCCAAGTTATAAAATGGTGCCAACATAAAAATGCAAGTTTTTGACTTGTGTCACTTTAGAAATACGTGTGCGATATGTGTGTTATCCAAAACATAAGGATAAGAAATCCATTTCGAAAGAGTGTAAGAAATAGAGTTTTATTCTCATTTAATTTAAGACCGTTTTCAAATAACTATTGATAAATAAAATTTATAAAAGAATTAAGACAAACATTCTTCTAAAACTCCAATTTTATGGAATATATTTATATCATGAGCACAGGAAAGTATACTAACATTATGAAAAGATAAATTTAAAGAAAATAGCAAATCATTAAGATAAATGGTAAATGAAATAGCCCCAGACAAGATCCTTTAAGAACCCCAGACAAAATATTTTTGAAACCAAAGAAAATACCATTAAAACTATAATGAATAATAAATCAAATAATTAGAAAAAATCTGTATTTACATCAAAATATTTTTCAAGAGTAAAGGATAAACACATATTTTAAATTTGGTTTTAAGCGTCATTCGTTTCTTCTGTAGTGTACGGCTCACAACTATATTCTGCTAGACTCGTATCAAATTTAAATTCATTGAGTGAAATGTGGTATCGTGCAATCAAAACAAATAAATAAATAAATGGTATATATTTTCAAATAATCAAGAGAAATTACAAATGTTACACTTGCCAACTATTGAAGAACTGACAAATAAATATGATCTGCAAATGTTAATGAAATTTATGAAAAGAGATTATCGAAATGACAAACTACAATGTTCCTCAGTTTAAATCGCGAAAAGTAAGCTTGTTTCAGTTAAGACAAAAAAAATTTTTTAAATCATACAGATCCTTTTTTGTTCATGCATGTACGAGTTTTAATTATCATTAAAAATCCTTAAAGTTGAATTCAAGATTAATAATTAAAACATTAAGTTGTTACCATCTAAATGAACCTCATCTTCCCTCTAATTCGGATTGTTACAACATGCTTAAAATTTTATAAATTATCTCTGTATTGATCGCAGATTAATTTAGATTTTGAAGATTGAAAATAATTTATCATTCTTGAAGAAAATATGTATAAAAATTAAAATCGCCATTAAAATTCCCGACTTAAGTACTGTTTACTGAACTAATTAGTTTACCTAACTAATTTTCAACTGTAATGCACAATTTTTTTCCTAGTTTAAACAATGAATCTAATAAAACTGAAGAAATTTCGTAGTAAATTAAATATCGATTATTTTTAAATGGTTATCCTTTACTTATAAAAATCGATTAATGGATTCATAAATCTTTCAACGAAAATCGATATTCAGTCCAGAAATTGCCGAATATCCTATCATAATTTATCGTCAAATTTATCCAGTTTATTTAAAGTTTTTTTTATCCAGAAATCTCGTATTTCTGTCTGAATGGAAGAAATCGATATTCAGTCCAGAAATTGCCGAATATCCTATCATAATTTATCGTCAAATTTATTCAATTTATTTAAAGTTTTTTATTATCCAGAAATCTCGTATTTCTGTCTGAATAGAAATCAGAATTGTTAATTTCAGATTTATGAGAAAGCTATACCAATTCGAAATACAGTATTCAATAAAGATGGTTTTTCTAATGTAACTATAGGAAAGTTATTCACATATGAAGATGTAAATATTTTATTATGACTTATTAAAGAACTTGGCTTAATAAAAAGTGATCAAGTTAAAGTGTGAGCGAGATGACCCGCGAGGAATTGATGCAGCTGGCGCGCAAGCGCGACATCCGCGGTCGTTCGACGATGCGCAAGGCCGAACTGATCGAGGCCCTGTCCCGGGCCTGAACGCAGACGCCCCGCCTCCGTAAGGAAGCGGGGCGTCGAGCCGTCAGGGGCGGGCGTCGCGCTCGTGGCGGTCCAGCTCGGAGCAGCTCAGGAAGCCCGAGCCGTCGACCTTGCCGCTGCCGTCGAAACTGACGTAGAACGGCTGCTGCTGGCCGTCCTTGTTGAGGATGTAGCTGTTGCAGCTCCCCGGTTTCATCAGGCGCTTCTGGGTGCCGGAAGGCGTGCCGCCGATGCGCAGGACTTCCTGCTGGCTCATGCCTTTCTCGACATCCTTGACCAGCGGTTCGTTGCGGAAGGTGATGTAGTTGACCGGGTTCTGCACCTTGGTCGACGCGCAGCCGGCCAGGGTTGCCATCACGAACAGTGCCGCCAGTGACTGCTTGTACATGCTGTGACTCCTTGTGGTTGAGCGGTGCTTGCCAACATTGGAACGCAGGCCCTCGCGCAGAGTTCGCCCGGAATCGCGGCGGATTGCCTCAGACCTTCTCCAGGGCCCGGTGCGGCAAGGGTGGCAGCTGGATATCGATGGCGTCGCCGGGGCGAACCTCGCCGTCTTCCAGGACGATCGCCATCACCCCGGCCTTGCGAATCAGCTTGCCCTGTTCGTCGCGGCCGAGCACGGCGGCGGTCAGTCCGGGCTGGTAGTTGTCCAACTGCGAGCAGGGATTGCGCAGGCCGGTCAGCTCGACCAGGGCGCTTTCCCCCAGGCGCAGGCGGGTGCCGGTGGGCAGGCCGAGCAGGTCGACGCCACGGGTGGTGATGTTCTCGCCCATGGTCCCCGGGCCGATGGCGAAGCCGCTGGCGCGTAGCTCGTCGTGCAATTCCTCGTGGATCAGGTGGACCTGGCGCAGGTTCGGCTGGGTCGGGTCCTGCCGCACCCGCGAGCGGTGCTTCACGGTGACGCCGTGGTGGGCGTCGCCCTCGACGCCGAGGCCTTTCAGGAGGCGGATGGCGGGACGCACCTGCTTGCTGAACGCGTGGGTGGCGCAGAGGCTCACCGCGATGACCTGTTGCATGGAACTCCTCCTCGTGCGAAGCGTCAGTCTAGCCGCGAAACATGACGCTTGTCGCAAGCGCACAGGACGCGTTCCCAGCCCCTGCAAAGCCCGCCGCAGTCGCTAGACTTCAGCGCACCTGCATGCGAACGTGCAGCCCTTCAAGGAGAGTTCGATGAATATCCTGCGTATCCCGATGTTCGTATTGGCCATGGCCGTCTCGGCCCATGGTTTCGCTGCCACCGCGCAGCAGGAGAAGATGACCGCCTGCAACGCCGAGGCCACCACCAAGGCGCTCAAGGGCGACGAACGCAAGGCGTTCATGAGCGGTTGCCTGAAGGCCGGCGCGCCTGCCGGCGGCAAGGCCACCGCCCAGCAGGAGAAGATGAAGAGCTGCAACGCCGACGCCAGCGCCAAGTCGCTCAAGGGCGACGAGCGCAAGGCGTTCATGAGCAGTTGCCTGAAGGCCGGCGGCAGCGCCAAGGCGGCGACCCAGCAGGAGAAGATGAAGACCTGCAACGCCGATGCCACCGCCAAGGCGCTCAAGGGCGACGAACGCAAGGCGTTCATGAGCACCTGCCTGAAGAAGTGAGCCCCGCCCTCGTCGGGCTCGGTGTGGCGTTATCTGCCCTGCGGACGGGTGTGGCGTGGTCCTGGCGTAGGGCGGATAACCGCTCGCGGTTATCCGCCATGGCGGGCCCGGTGTGACCTTATCCCCCTATAGGGCAGGGGCACGACCAGGGCGGCTCAGCCATAGCGCTTCTTCGCCTCGATGGCCAGGCCGCTGCCGATGCTGCCGAACAGGTTGCCCTCGACATGACGGGCGTTGGGCAGCATCGCCGAGACGCTCCGGCGCAGCGCCGGAATGCCGCTCGAACCGCCGGTGAAGAACACCGTGTCGACCCGGTCCGGGTCGACCCCGGCCGAGGCCAGCAGTTGCGCGACGCTGTTGCGCACGCGCTCCAGCAGTCCGTCGACGGCGTTCTCGAACAGCCCACGGGTCAGCTCCACGCCGAGCCCGGCCTCGATGCGCTCCAGCGAGAGGTGCAGGCGCTCGGTTTCGGTCAGGCGGATCTTGCTGTCTTCCACCTGCATCGCCAGCCAGTGCCCGGCGCGTTCTTCGATGAGCCTGAAGAGGCGGTCGATGCCGGTGCTGTCGACGATGTCGTAGCGCATGTTCTTCAGCGCCAATTGCGACTTCTGCGCGTACACCGCGTTGATGGTGTGCCAGGTGGCCAGGTTCAGGTGGTAGCTGGTGGGCATGAAGGCGTCGCTCTTCATCCGGCTGCCGTAGCCGAACAGCGGCATCACGCCTTCCAGGCTGAGCTGCTTGTCGAAGTCGGTACCGCCGATGTGCACGCCGCCGGTGGCCAGGATGTCGTCCTGGCGCTCGGCCAGGTTGCGCCGCTCCGGCGCCAGGCGCACCAGGGAGAAGTCCGAGGTGCCGCCGCCGATGTCGACGATCAGGACCAGTTCCTCGTGCTGGATGCAGCGCTCGTAGTCGAAGGCCGCGGCGATCGGTTCGTACTGGAAGGAAACCTCCTTGAAGCCGAGCTTGTTGGCCACCTGCACCAGGGTGTCCTGGGCCTCGCGGTCGGCCTCCGGGTCGTCGTCGACGAAGAACACCGGGCGACCCAGCACCACCGCGTCGAAGGCTTGCCCGGCGGCGGCCTCGCCGCGCGCCTTGAGCTGGCCGATGAACAGGCCGAGCAGGTCCTTGAACGGCAGGGCGCTGCCGAGCACGGTGGTCTCGCTCTTCAGCAGCTTGGAGCCCAGCAGGCTCTTCAGCGAGCGCATCAGCCGCCCCTCGTAGCCCTCCAGGTACTCGCCTAGCGCCTGGCGGCCGTAGACCGGGCGGCGCTCCTCGACGTTGAAGAACACCACCGAGGGCAGGGTGATCTTGCCGTCCTCCAGCTCGATCAGCGGTTCGACCTCCGGCCGCCACCAGCCGACGGTGGAGTTGGAGGTGCCAAAATCGATGCCCAGGGCGCGGGCGGCGGTGCTCGGGTTCATGGCGCGAAACGGTCCGGGAAAAAAACGGCCGCGCAGTGTATGCGAGAGCGTCGCGGATTTCACCGCCGGCGATCGGCAGGAATTGTATGCGAGAGCGTCGCGGATTTCACAGCCGGCGATCGGCAGGAAGCGTCCTGGTACGTCCGTGCGGGCCGCCCCGACCTTTGTATACGGATTTGCCAAGGGGCCCGCGCATGGTGCTATGTTGGCGCTGCTTTCCCACTCCGTCTTGCCGTGTTGTCCTGGATTTCGCCATGCATAGAGCCTCACACCATGAGTTGCGTGCGATGTTTCGCGCGCTGTTGGACTCCTCCCGTTGCTACCACACCGCTTCCGTGTTCGATCCCATGTCGGCGCGCATCGCCGCCGACCTCGGCTTCGAGTGCGGCATCCTCGGCGGTTCGGTGGCTTCCCTGCAGGTCCTGGCGGCGCCGGACTTCGCCCTGATCACCCTCAGCGAATTCGTCGAGCAGGCCACCCGCATCGGCCGGGTGGCGCGCCTTCCGGTGATCGCCGACGCCGACCACGGCTACGGCAACGCGCTGAACGTAATGCGTACGGTGGTCGAACTGGAGCGCGCCGGAATCGCCGCGCTGACCATCGAGGACACCCTGCTGCCGGCGCAGTTCGGGCGCAAGTCCACCGACCTGATCTGCGTCGAGGAAGGCGTCGGCAAGATCCGCGCGGCCCTGGAGGCGAGGGTCGACCCGGCGTTGACCATCATTGCCCGGACCAACGCCGAACTGATCGACGTCGATGCGGTGATCCAGCGCACCCTGGCCTACCAGGAAGCCGGCGCCGATGGCATCTGCCTGGTCGGCGTGCGCGACTTCGCCCACCTCGAGGCGATCGCCGAGCACTTGCACATCCCGCTGATGCTGGTCACCTACGGTAATCCGCAACTGCGCGACGACGCCCGCCTGGCGCGGCTCGGCGTGCGTGTCGTGGTCAACGGCCACGCCGCCTATTTCGCCGCGATCAAGGCGACCTACGACTGCCTGCGCGAGGAGCGCGGGGCGGTGGCCTCGGACCTGACCGCCTCGGAGCTGTCGAAGAAGTACACCTTCCCCGAGGAATACCAGGCCTGGGCCCGCGACTACATGGAAGTCAAAGAGTAGGCGACCTCAGGCCAGAAATTTTTTATTAATTATTTAATATTTTTTATTTAAATATTTAAATAGTAAATATATTATTTAAAACAGCCTCCTATTTTAAAAGACAGTTTGTCATCGCTCATTAGAGGAATGCTGTTGCAAGTAGATTCGCGCTTGTGCATTTATAACCAAAGTTGTATCTACTTTGCCTTTGATTCTCCTGGATGAGATTCGCTTAATAGGATCTGTTTCCGTGACTTCCGTCTTGACGAAATCATAGATAATGGCCTATAATATAAGACTGTTTAGAGCAGGGCTGTCCAACCCGCGGCCCATTACTGTACTGAATGCGGCCCAACATAAAACTGTAAACTTCTTTGAGGTTTTTATGTACTTAATCAAGTTAATGAAGCTTTTATTATTTAAATACCTATATACCTTTCCTATTTTCATTTTCTAAACTATTTGTTATTTTAGTGATTAAAACTTCTTGACCTGTTCAATGGTTTTTAAATAATTTCTGAACGAAAAGAAGTCAAATATTATTATGTTACGATATTTTGCTTATTTATCATGGTGGATATCATATATTGTACATTATTTATTAAATTTTTGCTTAACAACTGTTTTTGTTTTACGCTTTTTAATCAGTGAAATTACTAAGAGGCAGGGCCAGTTCCAACAATGGGTTGCACCTAAACACGTGAAGGGGGACCGAATGGTGAAGGACGAGGATCACCGGGCCGCACCGGGAACCCCGTAAAACTTTTCAGGAGATGCGGGACCCTGGTCCTCCTGCGTGACACACCAACGCGGCCAACGAGCCAACGAGGATCACCGGGCCGCACCGGGAACCCCGTAAAACTTTTCAGGAGATGCGGGAACCTGGTCCTCCTGCGTGACACACCAACGCAGCCAACGAGCCAACGAGCCAACGAGGATCACCGGGCCGCACCGGGAACCCCGAAAAACTTTTCAGGAGATGCGGGACCCTGGTCCTCCTGCGTGACACGCCAACGCGTTACCATGTGCTCATCTGGCCCCCTAACAACTATCGTTGGAATTAGTATATTTAGTGTGCAGCCCGATATAATTTTTTTCTTCAAATGCGGCCCAAGGAAGTCAAAATTTTGGACACTCCTGGTTTAGAGGATAAGCTCATTTTGTTTATGCTGAATAGAAATAATATTTCTTGTGGAAAAATACACGGTTGTTTCGTGCGCACTTCCTCAATGTGAAATATGCTAATAGTAATCATAGCTGGGATTGCCAATATCAACTCCGGAATGTATGTTTTTTGCATTTATTAAATTTTCAACAAAATTGAGCGATAATATTACTAAATTAGGAAATACATTTTTTTTCGTTTCATTGCAGATTAATCAGATTTAAGAGGGAAATAAGTATTTTCTTTTCTGAAGATAATTTGTCTCTGAATTGATTCCTGGACTATTTTTTTCGTTTCATTGCAGATTAATCAGATTTAAGAGGGAAATAAGTATTTTCTTTTCTAAAGATAATTTGTCTCTGAACTGATTCCTGGACAATCTTCACTTAAACTTCTCCGGTTGAAGTATGGATTAGTCTGCAATGGCTCTAATAACTTAGCCGCTTTAAAGGTCAGCTTTGCTAAATTTTCAATTTTGAAAAATACTATGTAAACATTCCTGGCGTAACTGAGACAGCTAAAAAATTTTATAGTGGAAAAAATTTTTTAAATCAGTGCTTTTTCATAATCTGGATATAAAACTTTTTTCTGTTTACACTCTATTGTTTAGATAAATAATAATGATTGATTAATACAAATACAAGTTGAAGAAAAACTTCGTCGTAAAATTTTATACACTGATAGAGGACTTCGAAACAAGTCGAAAATGTTTAATGAACATATAGTCAAAATGGCACCGTTTTCGAGTTATAACCCTTTAAAGCTAGCCATTCACCATTTAATTTACAAAGCGTCACAACGCGTCGCGTTGACACTAAGCATTGCATTGCGTCGATTGCATTCTTACTAATCCGGAAGTCGTTAGGAAAGGGACTCATTTTGGCAACTGGACTCGTCGTGACGCTTGGTATACTGGATGGTGATTGGTTAGGTTTAAAATGTTATAACTCGAAAACGGTGCCATGTAGACCATATATTCATTAGACATTTTCGACATGTTTCGAGGTCCACTGTCAGTACATAAAATTTTACGACAGAATTTTTCTTCACCCAGTATATTAAGATATACAGTCAAACCTCTTTAAGCCGCCACCATCGGTTCGAAGGTCCTCTCTGGTGGTAGAGGAGGGTGGCGGTTTATGGAGGGTTTATGGTAACATGTGAGAAAACATATATAGACTAGAATGACATTGTTTCATTTAATTAAAGGTGATCAGAAATAAATTGGTGAGTAGCAGAAGGATTTTTATTTTTATATTCACAAATTAAAATCTTTTCGTGAACATCTAATGTCGATTTTGACATTTTTCCGAGTAAGAAATAGCAAGATACTCACAACAGTTGATTTATAAAAAAACGGTTTAAACTGTTCTTCTTCCGCAAAGTCGAGGTCATGGCTCTCCAGTCTTCTCCTATTTTAAACGATTATTTTGTAAAAATTCGTTTAAAGTTTTGGAATAGATCATTTTGAAAACAGGGATGTGAATAGTCACAGGTGCGAGATTACAGTCTAATAAATGTGTATATATTTTTTTCATTTGTCTCATTTCTAGTGTACATTTTAGAAAAAGTTCATTTTTCATAAATATTTTAATATTTATTTTTAATATTTTATTTTGGACATCTCGAATGAACAAAATGCGAAATGAACATCTCTTTTAATGATGTATTTTATACATTATTAAAAGAGTTGAGGCTTCTCTTGCTTCTTATCTTGGTTTCTGATTTATATTATTAACACTTTGAGTATGGGTGTCCTTTGAAATCGTTATTGAGGTTTACGAGAGAATTTTTTTGTTAATTATTAAGTTATGAATATTTATTTTAAAAACAATATTTAGAATCCGGTTAGTCCTAAATAATTTGTTTTATAGATTATTTGATTTTTTAGACATACAGAAATTTTTTAATTTAATTTTCGCAGAGACAAACTTAAATGCTTATAAAATCCGATTGAAGGAATTAATTATTTTTTATTACAGCTTGATTTATATGTTCCCAAGCAAAAAATAAGCCATCAATTGAAGAATGTGACTTAACTTTTTAATTCAGTATGAGAAATGAACTAAACATATAATATTTTTTAAATGACAAAAATGTATACTTTTCAATTCAATCGAAAATCTGTTTTGAGAAATATGAATTTTTGCTGATATTTATGTTGTCCACTATTTTTTAATTGATACATGACCACTTCATGGTTGATGAATGTCCATTTACATTCTGATATCCGCCATACCCCTATAGACTAAATGAATTCCATTCTAGAATCCAATGATCCTAGGGAGATTTACTATTTTACATTCAGTGTGGAGACATTCACATTTTCTCCATATCTGTATAAGAATAATTAAAAATTGAAAAGTTCCGCAAAAGAAATAACCAAAAATTGATGTTTTATCGGGGTATGTAGTACAAATTATTAAAATAACGAAGTTATTTTATGAAAGACAATAAAAAATGATAAGTTATGAACGACATAATGCGTGATATCAGACAATTTTCGTGCAAGATATCAGTTACCATAGATAGATTTCTGAATGCATTAATTGATTTATCAACAAAATGGATTATCTTAACGTCCATTTCTCCTGAATTCTGAAGTATATTTAGGTTTATTACATTATTAACATCAACGCTATTATTACCCATTACAGAAACTAATTACTATAAAAATTCACTTTACAACTAAAATTTTTTTAGAAAAGTTACTCAATAAACAAATTAACCCAGTAAGTTATTAAATTGGAATTTTAATGGATTGTTTGCATTAATAATTATTCTCTAATCTCTAATTAAAATATAAATTGCTTATGCCTGAAGAATAAACAAAAAAATTTAGGTCACTGAAAATTTATACAGCGAATCGCGATCAGACGATCAATATTCTACAATTTAATTTTAAAATTTTAGAAGATGCTTTAACAATTCGATTTGAAAGGATAACGAAATACACGCAGATAAGAGTAGCTTGCTAGGGAATTCATAAAAAAAGCTGCACGTTAAACGATATTCTAAACTAATTTTACTTACTCGCTATTTTATACAAGCTTTTGCATCGAAAGAAATATATTGTGTTTGATAAGAAATCTGCAATCAGTTAAAGTACAAATAATTGGGAAGACTACATAAAAGTATATAATTTTCATAATAGATAAGATTTATTACATTCAATTGTTAGATATTTGCTAATTTCTTCTCTCATCTGATTAGTAGAAGCATGTGAATATTTTTAAGAAGAATATATAATAACAAATAGATAGTATGTTAATATAACACTTCATTGTTTGAATAAGTAGTTATAATTTTCTGGTTACTATAGTTCTTCAGCTATTTAAGAGATTATATATATAATTACTAAATAATAATCACTAAATACCAAGAAGAGGCTATTATTGAAAAACACTAATTGATTGAGTTAATAATTCTCAATAATTCCGCCGATAAATTTCAATCCATTATAGCTAGTATTGTTATATTAACTAAAATTAGACATTTTTGTAGACCTATTTATGAAATATAGCATGTATGACAGACTTAATAGTGCTGTAAGCAGAACTTATTCCAGTCGAAAAGGAGGACTTGCTTGTATTGCTTCTTACAGCCTTGCATAAATATGGCATTATGGAATCGAGCCTTTCATCTCTTGCCATCATAACGACAGAAAACCTCCGATTTATATGCACAAAGTGCTGAAAAACGGATATTTCGGATTCATCGAACTTATTGCTTGGGGAAATGCCTTTCTTTTATTATGACAATTAATTCCAAGACTGATTGTCCATGCTCCTTGTATTCAAGCATTCCAGATATTAAAAAGCGGTGTTATCTTAATAAAAATAGCATTTTTTCTTTTGACATGTTGTTATGCTTCTGTTATCACTTTCATCAGATATAACAAAATTAGTCTGAAAATCAAATTGAGAAGCAAAGATTTCCTTCGAAATAATAATCCTAATATTAGTTTACTTACCCTGCTAGTTTCATTTATTGTTAATTTCGTCATAATTTGGATTCAGATTGTTGGGAATTGTTTTATGTTCCCTTACGTGTTGGAAAAAAAAATTTGAAGGTGAAGCCCTTTTCTGTAGTATAAATTATGAAATATGGTTTAATTTTCTATTTGGAGGAATTTTCTATACTATGTTCCTGTTATTTTTGTTTCTGTTGGTAGCTGAAAAAGAATTCCAACAACTGTTTAAGGAATTAGCATTAATAAACAAGGACAGCGCCAATTTTCAACTTAAACTGGAAAATTTCATGATGCATCACCAGGAATTGCATAATTGGGTATCTCAGATTGATAATCAATATAGTTATATATTTGTCATGAATTATTTTAGTATTACTTTTGCAACAAGTTTCTGCTATTACATGTACTTATTTTTGGAGATGGAAAATGCACTTCGGTATTTTTATTTTCGGGGTAGACATCATACAATCATCTGTATAATCTATGGATTATTTTTCAGTTCCTTTGCATTTAATGTAAGCATCGATTTCTCTATTATCTTTTAATCTTTAATATTATCTTTAATATTTTATATTATCTTTAATCTAATCTTTATTCAATTATTATTAATTTTAATTCAATTAAAGTAATGAAGTTTTCCTTCAGATGACCAATAGCTTTCAAGAAGTACGGAGATATGAGGAATGCTGTATACATTTGAAACAGAAATTGATGGTATGTATTTTTCTGTAATGATATTTAAATTCTCTCGAATTTTAAAGAATGAAATATATTATTTATCAATTCAGATTCTTGATTTCATGAAGCGATTCGGTAAAGTTCCATTGGGACTTTCTATGGATGGATTCTTCGACATAAACAAGCGGTTTCCTATCAAGGTAATTTTCTGGTAAATTTTATTACAATATATGGATTTATGAAATTTACATCCTTATATAAATACTGTAATTATTTTTCAGAAGGCCAGCACTCTGTATTCTATTCTTTCAGGGCTCTTAAAGCTTAGAGACGTTTCTACAATATATGGATTTATGAAATTTACATCCTTATATAAATACTGTAATTATTTTTCAGATGGCCAGCACTCTGTATTCTATTTTTTCACGGCTCTTAAACTTAGAGACGTTTTTCATCAGCAAATAAACTCTGCTCAAATTTTCTCTGTCAACAATACAGATTTATAAGCCCATCTTGAATTGCTACTATGTTTGTTAATAATTTATGAAATAGATTTCTTCACTTAAAAAATGAGTCAACATAGGTGACATACTCTTAATTTTCATATTACATCTTCTATTAATAGATTTTATAAATTAGTTTATGTTTTAATTTCATTATAATTTATAATCACACGAAATTTTCTATACACATTTACTATGCAGAACAGTAGAATTAGATATATTATTGCAAATTTAGTTAGATGTTGATTAAGTTATCATAATGATGTGACGTAATCACTATATAATGTAAGGTCACTGTCAGTGTCTTAAGTCTTGACCGTCGACAACTACACTACTTTCACTAGATTGGGGATCGTGTGAAACCATAATGGCATGATTTCAGTAAATATCAGATTATGTCCGAAACTCCATATGTGGTACATAGACAAGTGACGCTGATATCCGGATAGGAGAACTGACACGGAATTTCATTTATAACAGGTATATTGAGTCAGTTTTCATAACAAAGTATAAAATACAAAATATAACAGACAAGGATTTCATTGAAAGTAAATTCACAGAACTCAGTTATGTAGAATTAGAAAATAAGTTACTAACAATAATCAATTAGTTAGCATGAGATCGTTACGTGATATATTTGACTATATGGACAATTTCGATTTAAAATTAAGTTATTTGGAGACAATTGAATACTTTCTGTTCCAAACGTTCATTTTTTGCATAAGAAACTAGGTTTTATTTTTCAATAAAAGAGTGTGAGAGAGAAGTAAACTGCTACTGAAATATATTCATATCTGAAAAATAAGATCAGTGCCACAGCTTTTGAGTCTTTAAGAAGAAGAGTTCGGAATAGTGGCAAAAGGAAGCCATGGATCACAGAGAAACTATTGAAAGGAATTAGAGAAAAGAAAGAAGCATAGTTAGCATGGCTATCCAAAAAAGACAATTATAGTAAAGAGATTTACAAGGATAAGAAAAAGCAAATTGACAAGGAAATCTGACATATAAAAAATGCAGAGTGGGAACAGGCCTGTGCAATGGTGAACATAGGCTAGGCTTTAAAAGATCATCTGCAGCATGGCGAATTTTGAAAGGACTACGAAAACAGGCTCCTCTTAAATCAAATCTTAAGATGATTCAATTGAGGGAATGGAAAACCTACTTTGAAACATTGTTAACGGAGGACGGGAAAAATTTATTGAGGAAGAAAATTACATGCATAGTACTATTGATCTACAACTATCACGCAACGAGGTGACTATGGCACTCAAAGAGGTGAAAAATGGAAAAGCATCAGGCCCTGGTGGAATAAACCTTGAATTGTTTGGTGGCGAGAAAGTGGTTACACTTCTTACCCGTCTCTATGAAAGAATTCTGAGAGGAGACAGGATACCCCAGGAAATAAAATCTGGCTTTCTGACATCAATTTATAAAAAGGGTGACAGGAAACTGTGTGAAAATTACAGAGGAATATGTGTAACAAACCCTTTCATTAAAACCTTAGTTAGGATCATACGCAGATATTGGAAAGAGAATATGAAGGTGTTGAAGAACAAAGTGGATTTACTGCTAGTCGTTCTTGTATTGACCACATATTCACACTGAGACAGATCATAGAAAAACAAAGAGAAAAGAGGGGAGAATTGGAGCTAATCTTTATTGGCTTAGAAAAGGCTTATGACAATGTTCCTAGAAAACTTTTATGGAAAGCCCTGCGATTAGCTAAGATAAGTGAAGGTTTGATCAACATCATTCGTGAAATTTATTCTAACAACAAATGCCTAATTAAGTGCGGGTCAAAAATTTCAGAGGCCTTTAGTTGTAGTAAAGGCATGTTGCAGGGATGCTGCATGTCACCTACACTATTTAAAATTTATATTGACGTCTGCCTTAAAGATGGTCTGCTAAATGCAATAAAATGGGATTACAGATTGGGAATGACAAGTTTCTTCATAATTTATTATTTCCGGATGACCAAGCCATCGTGGCTGAAGATAGAGGATGCAGCCTACCTATTCCGTAAACTAGTTTTTACATATGAACAATGGGGATTAAAAGTTAATAAGAATAAAACTGAACACTTATCCCTTAATCCCAGAAACCACCTCAAAATCGCAGACATAAAATTGAAGACTGTTGAAGATTTCAAATACCTTGGATCTCTACTACACAGTGATGGTACTTGCCAACAAGACATTGACAAAAGTGATGTAAAAAGAATGACATCCGAAAGACTACCTAAAATCCTTATGGACTGGGAGGCCCAGGGAAGAAGAGGAAGAGGAAGACCTCGGAGGAAATGGATGGACGCAGTAAAATCCAACCTGACAAACCTTGGTCTAGATGAATCCTTAGTGTTGGATAGAGAGAGATGGAAGAAAACTGGCACAGCTGTACGGTTGAGGAAACCCACTCTTAAGTGGCCATTTCTAGTTGATAGTGATGAGAGAGAAGAAAAAACTTGTTTATTCATAAATTTTTTGGGTATATGTTATTTTTTATTTTTTTATTTATTTTTTATTTATTGACTATTACATTACCAATTGTTCTAATAGAACATTAGGCAACCTCCCCAAAGAAACAGTAATAAAACAAACATAACTACAACAAATACAACTATACAATATATTGAACTGATAATATAGAAGATTAATTTTGTTACTAAAAGTAGGAGCTCGAATAAAGAAAGATCTAGTAAATTTTTCCGTTCTCTGCTTTGGAATGTGTAGCAACTGAAATTTCCTTAACGATTTCTGCGGAATATAGAAGCTGAAGTAATCATTTTTTACACATCCATCTAAGTATAAATCCAAAATTTTTTATCTTGCTTATTAAGAATATCTTGTAGTAATTATAACTTCTATTTAATTTTTCTAAATATGTTTTAGATGTAGCTGCATGAATGATTCCTTTCTAGCGAGTTATATTACAGACTTTATAAAGATAGCAGAAGAAAAGTTGTAGCAGGCTAGATTACAAATTTTGCAAAGAGAGCAGAAGATACATTAATTAAATGTGGGAAAAAGTTTAGAAAGTGAAGTTGATATTGTTAAAAAGAAAAAAATTGCATAAGTTCAGAAAGTGAAGTTGATATTGTTAAAAAGAAAAAAACGTTCTCGTTTTAACTGAACAGCGGTAAGGAAGATATAATTATTAAATGAACGTTATGTAGAGTGTATACTTTTTTCTTTCCTTTTGTTTCAGGTATATTATTTTTGGGGTTCTTACGTATATATTTTTTCTTTATGTTTCATGTTATTAATATTCTTACTAAAAATTAAGTTTCTTATACCCTGGAATTAAAGAAACTTATTTGTTTTTAATTGGTTTTGGGACGTAACTTTCCTGTTTTGTATTGGTTACAGATCTCATATAACTTGGTTTCACAAACTCGGTGTTTTTTAGGAACCTATCTATCGTGTTATAGAACGGATACCTGTATAAGACCCCCGGAAAGACTTACAGAGAGATAAGTTAGTGAAACTTATGGAAATTATGACTGTTCTGTTAAAGAACAATTGAATAACAAACTGTAGAAGAAACGTGTATAACATGCGCCATATTAGAATAAGTCTATTTTTTTTTCTAAAAAGCTGTATATGTTTTCAATTTGTGCCAGTGTCACGCCGGGAGGAATTTGATAGTATTATTAAATTATGTACATTTATATTTTTTGCATATGTATACATTCTATGACATTATAAACTTATTTTAAGCTAAGCGTTTAGACTATAGATCCGAAGTTAGATAGATTGATTTGTTAAAAAAAATTTATATCTTAGAACAGGTATATCTTGTTCAAATAGATATAGTGAATTGTATACATTCTATGACATTATAAACTTATTTTAAGCTAAGCGTTTAGACTATAGATCCGAAATTAGATAGATTGATTTGTTAAAAAAAATTTATATCTTAGAACAGATATA
The DNA here is from genome assembly GCA_000484575.1 of Olivierus martensii. Taxonomy (NCBI): domain Eukaryota; kingdom Metazoa; phylum Arthropoda; class Arachnida; order Scorpiones; family Buthidae; genus Olivierus; species Olivierus martensii. The sequence goes on along the minus strand of AYEL01082291.1, from coordinate 72,661 downwards.
TCTTGTTCAAATAGATATAGTGAATCGGGGGAAGTTGCCGAACTTTTTCTTTTTGACCCTAAAACTCAGTTTAAATTTGAATATTTTCATTTCATATTTATTGTATTTAAACTTACAAGTGGTTTGCATATATGACTCCATCAAAAACTTTGAAATAACAATCAAGTTATGATTTATAATTTTTTAAAGAAAAGTTACAATTATTCATCTTACCCTGAATATTCGGGTAAGATCCCACTGCGCTTTGGATGATATTCACTTTAATAAATAGCAAAAATTAACTCTTTACTCATCCAACAAACTTCCTGTTCACTATACCATATATATTTTAATAGAATAAATTATTAAATTCTATAAAATTAGAAGAATTAAAAAAAATCAGCTAATTAGAATCTTAATATCACCGTGGATGATATTGCATACATCCACGGTGGTCAACTTGCGGCTTTTGAGCCACATTCGACTCTCTGATATCATTTGTGTGGCTCCATATCACGAAAGTCAAAAGTTTTAGAGGCATCTCTTTTAATTAAGAAAGATGTAGGAGTTGTCCATTTGTCCATATAATATAAGCTATCCCAAACGCTTAGGAAAGTGGATTTAGCAGATTTTCTAAGCCCTTCTTATATAATTAGTATTAAACATATAATGAATTATTTTCTGTGTAGTCCCATGCCATATTTTTCATCATCATATTTCTATAATCTCCTTTTTAACGTTCTGTAAGGTAGATGTAGACCTATCATATATCTGTGAAGCATTGAAAAAATTCATGCCTCCTATGTTATGCTGCAAATTTTAAACTTTCTTTGAACCAAAGACCACCGCTTGTGTTCTAATGTATGTTCTTATCATTTAATTTATGAAAATAAATCATAATTATAAAAATATAAATTTGGCATCTAATCCTGAAGCAAACCTTTCCATCTTTCCCGTCGATCTAGGTGAGATGCAACTTTTAATCACGGGACTTAAATTAGCTAAATTAGAACAACATCGAAAACAAAATATTCTATAAAGTATCCACTACACATTAAATATATTAATTTTTACTCTGACGATATTATTACGATTAACAATAATACTTCAAAAAGTCTGTATAATTTTTGACGAAAATTTCAACATTCAGTGGAAACTTTTCGATTTCTAATGCGAAAAATTTATAATCTAAAAATAGCCATCATATATATTTTTGACGGGCTTATAGGAGGTTATAATAGACCACCTTTCATCGCCATCTGTTTAACTACTAACGAACTAGAGAAAAACGAAGCTACTTCACCCGATTCACTCTCTACATATTATACACTCTTTGCAGAAAATCATATGATGTGATATCTAGTAAGATATTTGTCATAGATATATATGTATATAAATAAAATTCAATAAAAAGAATTATGGAGTAGTTAATATAATTTTCATGTCATAATCTGCCATCGAATATTTAGCTTATTTTCCTCGTAATAACCATCCAAAATAAAATTTGCAAATAAAATTTAAAAAAATTAAATTGGAAGAATTACTTTAAATAAAAACTAAGTTCTATTTAAAGGAATCCTTCCTTATACCTTCCTTAGCCTACCTTCCTTATCCTTAAGGAATCCTTCCTTATACCTACCTTCCGATAACCTTCCTTATTCCAGAAATGAATAATCGAAGTAAATTGCAATATGATATATGGTGAAACTACGAAAATTATTTTTAAAATAAAATATTCTTCTGGAATATCTATATAAATGATGTTTTGATATGTAATAAGTTTGATATTAGTTACTTAAATTTTTTGCTTAAAAAAATAAAACAGAAAAGAGGAACTATTTCTAAACTTCATATTATACGAAACCAGAGTTAATCTTTAAATTTTGATAAATGATAAAATTTCAGTAAATAATGAGTGCGGAATCACGAATCAATTCAGCCTTTTCTAGAAAACTTTATCAAATTTAAATACAGTATTGCAGGATTTAAAAAATTAAAAGAACTCAGTTTTGCAGTTGGATTTTAAATTAGTAATATTATTTATTTATTGATTTGAAATCAATCTTATATTATAAAAAGTGGATGAGCTACCTTTAAAAAATACATATTATGAAAACCGGTGTAGATCTACTGGGACGAATTATACAGGCGTTTTGGTTTTGGCCTGAAGCGGTTGTAAAGTTGCGATCCCACGTATATTCGAACGGGTAAAGGAAATCCTCTGATACAATGATGACAACTACACGATTTAATCAACCATGGATCTTTCATTGAGACAGAGAGAAAAAAGATGGTACAAAGGCATTTTCTGGAGGACAAATATTTATCACTTTATATCAATACATGTCGGTGAAATCCTGAGCGATGATACTTGTTTGGATTTTTACGTAGTTCACAGTGTTTAGTTCGGTAAACACATACAGTCTCTTTTAGTCTATTATGCACACAATTCCTTTTTTTAACATTGAATTTTGTGGTTGACGCCGATGGTTAGCACCTTGGATCGGCACGACTGATGACAGACCAGAACCGCACAGGAAGAAATCTTAACACCTACTGACTTGTTCTCCGTCTCATATGAAGCTTTTTGACCTTTTCTTTCACCTTTTTCCCGGGGAAAGATGACATCTTATGTTTTCACCTTTTTTCTTTTGTTTTGTTTGTCTTTTGCACCCCTGCCTGTAACGCAATTCTTTGTTTGATCATATATTTTCTATTGTTTATTACTCTTTCTTTATATTGTGGAGACAAATCTCTCCGGCTGGATAGAACGATATATCTTTATCGTTTGTTTTATTTTTAAGGTGTCTTGCATGTAACGCAATTCTTTGTTTGATCATATATTTTCTATTGTTTATTATTCTTTCTTTATATTGTCTCTCCGGCCGGGTAGAACGATATATCTTTATCGTTTGTTTTATTTTTAAGGTGTCTCTCCATTTCCCTTGTCTCTTCTAAACAATTTATAAATTCCAAACGTTATAATAATAATATCAGAAACAATTATTTAGCTGAGATTAAATTCTTAACATGATGACGATCATTTATTGAATTTTCGTCAGACTTTATACCAGAAATTCCGTGTTACAAGATACATGCGATAAATCAACATTAAAATAATTTGAAAATGGGCTGAAACAAGAAAAAGACCAATTGATGAAAACTAATGAGAAAGTTAATAATATTTATCAAAACTCTTTGATGCACTACAATGAATGATGACATGGTATACCGCTAATGAGAAAGTTAATAATATTTATCAAAACTCTTTGATGCACTACAATGAATGATGACACGTAGAATTATACCGCTGCGATATATTTGATAAGGAATTTTGAACATTTACTTTAACCATTTGGAACATTCAGTCTGACCAGAAAATACATTTATTTTTCCAATTGGACGGTAGTCGTTCTTTTCCTAGAAATTTTGATAAGGATAAATTCTGTTTTTTGTCTTTCAGATACGTTATAATTAATTATATCAGATGTCAAGATTCGATTTAAGTACTTAGTGATCATCTTAAAATTTTATTTTTATTTAATATTATCAATGGATTACCGATTTAATCTAATTATCATTGAAATGAATTATTATAAAATTATTTTTTTTTTGCGATGGAAAATTCAAAGTGTGTATACATTTTTTGAACACCCGTGTATTTGTAAAATTCTGCATTTATTAGCACATACTTGAAAAATACATCCAATACTGAGATTTTTCAAAAAAGATTCCTTGTGAACTTCATTCCGACTTTAATTTTATTGTAGAAATCTATAAATCCGTTATACAAAAATTACTAGAAAAATTAATCTTTGCGTATAACCAAGCAATAATATATCTGGCATACATCGCAGAAAAAAAATAATTTTATAATAATTCATTTCATTGGTTCCTCTTTCTTACCAGACTATTTGAGGTACGTAACCTATGGGAAAAATTATAATTAGCTCCAAGAAATTTTCGATTTGTTCATGTGTTTTTTTTTAAATCATAAATTCTTACATTAATTATTATTTCATACACATTAAATATTAAAATCTTTTATAAAGATTTATAATAGACAGAAGGGACAGAAAGTGGACCCGAGCCCATAAAGACAAATAGATAAAGTGGGCTCACCCAGCAGGTGAACATATTCTTTTTCTCCAAGTCAGTCGCTCAGTGCCATTACAAACCCAGAGCAGTGCTCTGCATAAAGACGGATTCCCACTTGAACTGGACCACCGCAGGCTGATGAGTCGCAAATGCCAATATGCCCAGTATTCATTCCGATTAAATGATTCAATTAAGTGTTTGTGTTAAACAACTGACAACATTGCACTTGAGAGGCAGGCATTATAACAAACATTCAGATAAATTTAGCAGCCGCCTGCTTGTCTCAGCTCGTCATAGTGACTATTCGAGTCATATATAGGTAGTAAGTAGCAAATACACTTACATTTCATATTTATTCTAATAAAATAAATTAAAAATTTTTTATTAACAATTACAATCTGGACTATAGTGAAACCTGGACTATGCGAGGTATTGCTGTATAATATATACTGATTTAAAAAATTAGTATGAAAATATGAAAATTTTTTAAACTAACAAGTTTGATATTTAAAAAAATTTTCTACATTAAAAAAATCAAATTTGGTACATCAATATATTTAATGCAAAATTGTAAGAAAATCAATAAAATACACTTCATTCTAAAAATGTTAATATATTATGTTAAAATATTTTTAAAATTATTTTCTATTTGTACTTCATGGGAAATAAAAAATCTTATATGCATTGAAGATATCAATAATTTAGTACAAATAAATAATTTCACAATTACTGAAGAAAAAAAGTAAATTCAGTAAAGCTATCTTGAAGCAATTGGTTTTTCAAATTTATACAATAATTTTATAAATCTACTTTTGTGCTTTAAAAATTCCATTATAAAAACAGTAGAAATTTAAAATTAGTAAAAATTTTCTGCATTGAATACAATTAAATATCAATAGTTATAATAATATTGTCATAAATATCACAACCTCTTTAATGATGACATAGTAAACAACACCATCTTGAAATTTCTTTCTAATGTTTAATTCAATATTTAGTGCTTAATATTTTCAAAAGTTATTGCAAAATTTAAAAAAATTATACAACATTGTTTTGATATAAATTTATACATACACAAAAATTTGACAACACGTAATATAATTAAAACATATTAATTAATAATGAGCTTAAATTGTTTAAAGAAAAACTTTATTACAAAATAAATTTTTAACATTAACTCATGAATTTTTTTAATGTATATATTGTATATACGTGACAATTGATAACAAAATTTTGCATTATGGGATATTTACTTAAAATTTATGAGTGACTTTAAAAGTACAAATGATATGATTTAGTAAGAAAATTTTTAATACATATCAATGGTTAAATTAAATTGTTTTAAAAATTATCCTAAATATTTAAATTATCTTTATGAGGATTCACTTTCTTTAGAAACTGGTTCTTCTGTGATTGGTTTATAAATTTCAGGTATATTTTCATGTTTTTTAACTAATAAAAACACATTCATATGATCTTTTCCTTTGACATAAATTGATCCTCTATGTTCGAACTCAAAAACTTGTTCTAATACTGGTACACAATGTTCTGGAAGTTGAATGCGTCCTGATACACCATGAGACTCCATTCGACTAGCAATGTTAACAGCATCTCCCCAAATGTCATAATATAATTTTGTAGTGCCGATTACTCCAGCAGTTACATCCCCAAAATTATATCCAATACGCATAATAAAACTAAATTCTAGTAAATTACAATTAAAATGTTCTATAACTTGCTGCATGGAAATTGCAAAGTCCAATAATTCTATTAGATGAGTGTGTGGATGAGGATTTTCTTGGCGTATTTTTGGATTCAGGCCTGAGGCTGCCATAAACGTACTACCAATAGTTTTAATTTTTTCAATGTTTTTAAATGAAGGCCTTTGAAGTAATTCATCAAAATCACCAACTAATTCATTTAAAACACGCAAATATTCTTTACCACCTTCAAATGATTCATCATACATTTCATGAAAATTTACTATACTTGCAAAAATAATCCCTGCATTTTTATGATTTTCAGAATATTTAGAAGTAGTCTTTAATTGCTCAACAACATGTTTTGGAATGATATTATGCAATAACCAATCTGCTTGATTTTTCATAATTTGGATTTTACGCTTATCACGAGCAGCTGTCATGCCACCATGAAAACTTAAACGATAACTAATTTCAAATTCACGATTTAAAAACCAAACTAAACAGGAGATAATAGCTATGTTAAGAATAATTTCGTAGACTAGAGATTGATTACAATGATATAATATTTGAGCTGAAGAAAATGGTACAATATTTTTATTAATTTTATTAACTGTAATATTGTTTAATAGAGATGAGGTATCTAAAGAGAACACATTATCACAGGGACATACAGAAGTTCCCAAGAGTAATATCAATATCACTCCTGAAATTATGCAGAGTATTGATTTCAACCAATAGTTCAATTGTGTAAAATTACAAAAATGAATTAACGATACAAATATTAGATAACAAAATGTATATATTCTTTCTGGACTAGTTAAAATTGAAGTGCAGGTAAAATTACAAAACACCGATACAACTGGTAAGCTAAGTAATATTGCTCCACATACATGCCAAGGATACCAGCTAGTAAAGAAATTATATGCTCGAGAAAGAAACCGATTTGTACAACAAATACTAAATGTTATATTTTGCAAACAGAGTATTATTATGAATAACTGCCAACCAGTGGCCAAAAAACAAAAAACAAACCAAGAAATAGTTATATCAAACAACAAAAAGCAAGAAAATGCAATCACAACATAAAAAAAAGTTGATAAAAAAATTGCAAAATATGTATTAAACTTTGCAGAAGAAACAGTTAAAGGAGAACCTTTTCTGTCTCTTCGATTTATACGTCTTCTATATTCATTTTCCATATTTCTATCATGAAAAAATACTGATAACCTATTAATTGGTGGTCGAACAAAATAATCAACATGGGCTACATCTTGTTGGACACACCTAATTAACTGTAGATCAGACTGTTTACGTATGTACTTTAATCGTACAAGACTCTCATTCAAAGATAATGAAGGATCCACAAATAAACTGGCACCACGAACACTAGATCCACTTGATCGACCTGTATCAGCTACAGAAGTTTGACTTGAAGCATAATAACCACTAAATCGATGGGATAGAAGATTGGCTGTTGTAATGCCTGTTGTATCAAAAATCTGTCAAAGAAAATAATCGGTCAATATGATCAATTTTAACATTTATATGAAATATAACAATTATAGTAACATTTGTAAAATATTTAAATTATTGAAAAATATTTATATATAAGATAGAAAATTTTAGAAAAAAACATTTTTATAATTTTTATACATGTACATTAAAAATTAAAAAATTCTCACAAAATTCATAGAATCATCAGCTCATCACAGAGTATTCTCATCATATTTCCATACCATATATAACCTACCATATATATCACCAATAAAAATTCTAATATTCTATCTTATTGATTCTATTATTAAAAATACATGTATGTATATATATGACTTTTCATAAATTAATATTTTTATATATATTTAAATATTAGAAACTGTATAAGTAGCATAAAAAATATATAAAAAAGTCATGTTGTATCCTCTATGCTATCAATGATTCTTTTGAGCTGAGAGATCTCTAAATTTATTTTTAACAAATATTTTATTTTTATTGAAAATATGCATTAGGCACACGTGTGAATGTATATATTTAACTACATACAAAATATTAATTTATCATATCACAAATAATATAGAAAATGTATAAAACAATCTTGTTTTTTTTACTGGGTAAATAATAATGCTACTCTATAACTAGTTATGCTATTTTATTAAATGCAAATACAGGCAGTTCTTGGTTTATGAGTTCCTGGATTTATGAGGTTTTTTCAAATATGAAGTATAAAAAAAAATATCAAAAATATGGACATTAATTGCAATAAATAAATTCTAAACATTCATAAAAAGACATTTAAACTCACATATATATCTTATACAATATAGTACAATTGGTTTTGCAACAGAAACCCCATTGTCTACTTCGAAATTAGAAAATTCAAAATGGCAGCCAAGAAGCAGTAGTAATGCATCCTTTGGTTTTATTGGCATATTATATAAATAACTTTCTATTCCTGGATTGTGCCTAAGATAGTTCATCTGCATTAAAACTCCTCTACTTATCAATCAATAATAACGAAAAATAAAAATTCTTTAACCTTAATATGACATAGATAATTTCTTTATTATTAAAATTTGCTTGATTTTAAAAGGCTGTATTTTCATTTATTTAAATAAAAAAATTATTGTTTAATCATATTATTGATTCTGTTGACCTTTCCTTAATTTTAATGTAGTAAAATTACATTGCTGAGAATGGAATTTCTGGTTTTAATATTGTCTATGGGAAATTGATTCTTAATTTACGAGTTTTTCATGGCCACATAAACTATAGGCCTGCGCGCTAGTTATCTGGAAATGGATCTGTAGTAAAATTACATTGCTGAGAATGGAATTTCTGGTTTTAATATTGTCTATGGGAAATTAATTCTTAATTTACGAGTTTTTCATGGCCACATAAACTATAGGCCTGCGTGCTAGTTATCTGGAAATGGATCACGTGACCTGTCGAAGGCGGTTGTTGCTAGAAAATGGCGGTGATCTCGAAAAAATTAATGAATAAAAAATTATCATAAAATGATTTACTAGTGAATAAATACAATTATTATTTGTAAAAAAATACTTTTATATTGTTTATAATAGTTTATACAACATATATATGATTTATATGAGATTTTTAAAAAGTTTTAAATCCTTAAAAAAAGTTTGTGTGAATTTTTTTAATAAAGGCTATAATATTTGTGTTTGTGTTTATTTATTTATCAATAATACAAGTAGATTATACTAAAATTTTGCTATCTATGCATAAATACTTTATGTAGTGGGCATATATATATAATTTTTTTATGCAAAATTTAATTTGAAAAACTTAAAAGGACAGATACGTATATAATCGCATGTAAACATTCCGCCTTCGACCGCCTCCATTTTGAATGAGCGCGCAGGCCTATAGTTTAGGTGGCCGTGGTTGTGTTATAACGACTTCACAAACCATTGATGTTTTGTGGCATCATCCATTATTACGTCATACCTCGGAACATTTATGATAGTATTCATTTCTATGTCATAATGACTTCACACATACTAGTAATGTCTTGTTATAACGTCATGCTTGCGAAATTATGACGTCATGTCGAGGTCACTCACTGTTATGTCAACAACAGTCAGAAATATTTAAATTACGACCTCAAAATACCTCATTTCCTAGGCTGATTTTGATTCAGATGTTATCCATGGGTTTAAAGAAAGTTGTTACGCAAAGTTTGGTCCCGATAAGTATGGAAATCTTTAAAATGCTCCAACCCTTGATGTGATTTTGATACAAGATATCCTATGTTATCCGTAGAATCATGAGAAGCGGCATGCAAAGTTTGGTCCCGATAGGTCAAACGTTAGGGGAGCTCAAGGGAAGAAATATGCATTACACAATATATAAATAATATACTGTATATATTATTTATATTTATTTTAATAAATTTCTTAATATATTTTTTTAAAATCAAAATAAAAAATGATGTTCGCAGTAATGGAATAAGTATTATTAAACTTATTAAAAAAATTTATTATCGCTAAATAAAACATAGTAATACAGAAGAAGTCGCAGTAATGGAATAAGTATTATTAAACTTATTAAAAAAATTTATTATCGCTAAATAATAGGTAAATAAAACATAGTAATACAGAAGATGTTTGTTATTGAGGAAGTGTAAGTACATGCATTATATTTTATTTGGTTTTTATATCATATATTCTAAGAAAATGTTTATTCTATATCAATACATATATATATTGTTAAAATCTCTCTGGAAGTTTTTTTCTTTCTTTTACGCCAGGGGTGGCTAACAGGTCGATCTTCGTAAGTTATCGAAGAAAACAAATATCATATTGATATATTGTTAGAAATTTGTCATAAATATACAATACATGATTTTACAAATTATCCCCTGTACGTTAGTTGTTTATAATTGAGTACAATACATGATAAAAATAATATTGATGACAAATTTTTTACAGCTGTTAAACTCTCAAATATCATATTGATATATTGTTAGAAATTTGTCATAAATATACAATACATGATAAAAAAAATATTGATGACAAATTTTCTACAGCTGTTAAACTGTTAACTGAATGGTGTCAGAAATTAGATGAAGAAAAGCAACCATTATTAGATATTTTGATTGAACAAATAAAACTTATCAATAGACCTAAAGAGAGGTATAGATTTTCCTCCTCTTTACTTCAGCTCTCTTTTAAAATATTTTTAATATCACCATCTTGCTATAAAGCTATTAGAAAAACAAAATTATTAATTTTACCCCACCCAGGTAATTTAAGAAAAATGGCTTCAAAATTAAATGTTTGCAGTTCAGTTTCTGATATTAAAACTAGCTATTTGAGAAATAGGTTAAATGTTCTGAAACCTATTGAAAAATATGTCAATATTTTATTAGATGAAGTGTATATTTCCCCAGAGCTGTCTTTCAAAGGAGGGAAGTTAATAGGATCATCAATAAGAAATTCTAATAAATTAGCTAAAACAGCTCAGGTATTTTCTATCACTTCATCTTTTGGCAGTTATAAAGATGTATTGCAATTCTTCCTATTCATCAGATTTTTCAATAAATGATTGAGAGTTTGTTGTGTCCCAATACTTTTTTGATTGACTGTAAATGTTGCTTCGACAACCGTTTTGTATAACTAATCGTCTGTGCTGAGTTCAGAATTCTTATTAAAAATCATCTCACAAAGCAAGAACCAATTACCATATTTTCCATAGAGTTAATACTTCGATTAGCGCGAGAAATTCGTGGAACCAATTATTCGCGCTAATCGAGGCCTACCTGTAATTTAAAAGAACTAAAACTAAGATATATTCTTCCATTATAAATAATGTATATATAATATGGTATCTGAATGCTAATTTAAACTTTTTATAAGGTACAAATAAATTTAGTTTAAATTGTCTTATATTAACGTATAAATAAAAATGGAACATTAATTGTTTATTTAAAAGATTAATATTTAGAATAACCTTTCTTATCTAGATTATGCCATTCAAGTGTTCTGTTCCAAAATGCCAGTCAAATTATAAACCTCCATATATTTCGTGTTTTCGATTTCCAAAAGATGAAGAAAGAAGAAAACTATGGATAAGTAGGATTCGGCGAGACAATTTCAAAGTCACTGAAAATGCACGAGTTTGCATAAAACACTTCTCTGAAGATATGATTCTCCGAGAAGATAATCTAAATGCTCAAATTCCTAAAACTGAAAATGCACGAGTTTGCATAAAACACTTCTCTGAAGATATGATTCTCCGAGAAGATGATCTAAATGCTCAAATTCCTAAAAAAAGAAAAACCCGTGAGGGGATATGATTCTCCGAGAAGATATGTGGACTGATAAAAATGGAAAAATTCATAAAGTACCATGTAGAAATCCATGTTTAACACCCGATGCTTTTCTGTGTGTTATTGATAAAACAACTCCCCATCTAAATGCTCAAATTCCTAAAAAGAGAAAAACCCGTGAGGAAAAAGAAGAGGATCGTATTCAGAAAAGTATAATTCAGTCTTCAAACATATAAAACAGAAGTTGAAATTTCAAAAGTAAAAAATCTTCAGGATGTTGAACGATATGTCATGGAAAGTTTAAAGAACTATTCTGAGTGGACTTGTATTTTATCTAATGAATGTTTAACAATATTAAAACTATCTTTATTGGATATTCCACAGATCATATCTTTTAAGGTATGTCCCAATTTAACTTATGAAATATATTCTTGCAATGCTAGAATAGATGTAAATAGAATAGGTTTAAAATTTCAAAAAATAGAAAACAAATACCATATTGATATATTGTTAGAAATTTGTCATAAATATACAATACATGATAAAAATGATATTGATGACAAATTTTCTACAGCTGTTAAACTCTTAACTGAATGGTGTCAGGAATTAGATGAAGAAAAGCAACTATTATTAGATATTTTGATTGAACAAATAAAACTTATCAATAGACCTAAAGAGAGGTATAGATTTTCCTCCTCTACTTCAGCTCTCTTTTAAAATATTTTTAATATCACCATCTTATCAGCCATTAGAAAAACAAAATTATTAATTTTACCCCACCCAAGTAATTTAAGAAAAATGACTTCAAAATTAAATTTGCAGTTCAGTTTCTGATATTAAAACTAGCTATTTGAGAAATAGGTTAAATGTTCTGAAACCTATTGAAAAATATGTCAATATTTTATTAGATGAAGTGTATATTTCCCCAGAGCTGTCTTTCAAAGGAGGAAAGTTAATAGGATCATTGATAAGTAATTCTAATAAAGTAGCTAAAACAGCTCAGGTATTTTTTATCACTTCATCTTTTGGCAGTTATAAAGATGTAATTGCAATTCTTCCTATTCATCAAAACAGTGACATTTTTCTATATTTCTTGCTTTAAAATTTCAATCATGTTATCATTAATATTGCAATTATTCTCAATACAATGCGTGGCTAATTCTGAACTATATTGCTTCATTTCTATATATCTTTTATGTTCTTTTATATGTACTTTTAACTGACGTTTAGTTTCCCCAATATAAAAATGTGTCTTACTGCATGTACAGTATAACTTATAAACATTATTATTTTTTTCTTTTAACAATTGTGTTTCTCTAAATATAAAAGTTAAATTTTTTATCTTAAAATTTAATTGTGGTGCTAAACCTATATTGTATTTAGAACAAATTCCTTTCAAAGTATTAAAAGTACTCCATTCATATGGTATCGAAAAATATTTATTTATTTTTGGTTCACTTTTTTCTAACATTTTTTATTTCATACTATTTTCCCATATTTTTGTAATATATCAAATAGGATATCTGATAGTGCAAATAGTTGATGAAAAACTAGTAACAAAAAATGGAAATCAAAATCTGTTAAATAATGGTATAATCCTCCTGCAGCAATTGTTATATCAGAATCCTATTTCTCTGGACTTTCAACCATATTGAACAACAAAAGTTTTAATTCTTTTTTATATTCCATAACACAGTTCACAATCCTGCTATTATTATTCCATCTAATAGGTGTGGCTGAAGAAAACACTTTTTGACTTCTTGGTCTAAGGCATGAGATCTTTTATAAGATTTAGATAAATATGAAGAAAATCCTGTCATAGTTTGAATAAATATTTTACATTCTTTTATATATCCAACAGACTGAGAGAAAATTAGGTTCGATCGAACCTAATTTTCATATTGTATTACAAGAATAAATGAGTTTATTGACGTTTTACAATAGAAAAGAAATGATTTTGATTTGATTTGGGACAATTTGGAAGAAGATCAAATTTTTTCAGAAATACTACCAAAAACATGAATAAGACTTACTGATATTGGATCTAAATAGGAGTCATATAAACGTCTGATTTATGAAATAATGAATACATTAATACAAAATTGTATTACAGATTTTCGGATATAAAATCTTTAGAATTTTTATCACTTAGATTTTAATAATTTTAAAGATTATGAAAAACAATTTCCCAAAGTGAGTTTTAATTCTTTAAGTAAATTTTATGGAGAATTTTTTGATTTATGTAAATTATGTAGTGAATTGCAATATTTATATTCATATCCAGACTATATTAGCAAGTCATTCTCAGACATAAAAAATGTTATAATTAATGACAATCTGAACAAAGATGTACTAAAAGAATTATATAATTTAATATCATTAATTTTTACAGTTCAGTCTACAGTGCATCTGTTGAGCGCAGTTTTTCAACACTGAAGTGAATTCATACATTCGCAAGGAACGCTCAGTCAGAGGAAGGATTGTCATCACTAGCGTTGCTTTCAATAGAAAAAGAGCTTTTAAATACTTTGATGGAATCAATGACAAGCGATTTTTATGATAAAGTAATTAATGACTTTGCGGAAAAAATCGCCGTATCGAGTTAGTTTATAAAAAATAATAAAAAAAGTTCTTATATCTTTGTTTCATGTCAATGTATTTATTTTAGAATCAAAAAAATAAACTTTTTTTTTTTTAGTCATTTTTAGTATTTGTTTATAATTTTTATGGAAACACAGCTTCCCTATCAGCAAATGTCACCACACGCCACTGCATCGAACTCAAGTGCTTGATTATACTTGAGAAGTGGCATTGTTATCTACATGACCAATTCTTTATCATTGTCACTAACCACTCCACACTACAATGGCTGAAAACTATCAAAAACCCAACAGGACAGTAAAGGCTGGTTCATAGTTCGTCGGAACGGAAAAGGAAAAGAATGCCAAAGTTGTCTTCTGCGCAGTCTTTCGCTCATTCCTTTTGACGTAGTTCCGTTCCTTCTACCTCAATCGGAAAAGTTGTTGGCACTTCTATTTTTCCTTCGTTGGTATCCCATAAGTCCACGCGTACAATTAGCGAATTCAATATAGCAGTCGACAAAGTTGAATTGTTAATCGAAGTAATTCAACGCTATCCATGTCTTTTTGACAAGAAAAGACCTGATTATAGGGATAATTTTCAAAAAACGAATGCTTGGGAGGCTATGAAGAAGGAATGTGAGTTCGAATTAGGTATGTAGGACACTTGCACGTGCATTACATTTAGTGTAGAATTTTAGTAATTGAAAAACGATATATTATTTATATTAATATATATTTTTCAGTTGGCGAATGTATCAAAATGTGGAACTCATTAAGAGATAGATATATGAAAGAATGCAGGCTTTCAAAGCAAAAAAGTGGTTCTGCAGCCATCACATCAAATCGATGGAAATATTTTAATTTAATGAAGTTTTATGGAGATTTTTGCCAAACAAGGAAGTAAGAAAATCCATTTTATTTAAAAAATCAGAATAATTAATAGTTCATAAAAAAACTATTTATAATGTTATTTAGTTCAAGTATAGTTACTTAATAATATTTAATATTTAGCTCTATAACTAATGTCCAAGAAACATCTGTTACCATACCATCTGGTAATGTTCCTGAAATCATTCCTGTAGAATTGTGTGCTGAAAATGAAATACAAGAAATTGATACACCATCCACTTCAAATGGTTCTGTTTCAGGAACACAATCAATGGATGGTTCAATGCAATTTCCTGATAAAAATGTAAGCTTACATGCAAACTGATGTATATAAATGAAATTTACATTATAAAGAATTTAATAAACTTTTTATATTTAATTATAATAGTAGTATTTTATTCTATAGGTTACAAAATCCAAAAAAAGGAAGCATGATGTGGATCTTGATGAATTAATTGTAAAGAAATTAAATCAAGACATGTCTAGTAATGAATATTTCTGCCTAAGTTTAGCAAAAACACTAGACACATTTCCAGAAGAAAAAGCTTCTATAGCAAAAATTCAAATTCTACAGCTCATTCATCAAATAAAATTTAGTTAATAATTGTGATATTTTTTAAGATTGTAAATATGTATTTAATATATGTGCTATTTTTCTGTTTATATTTAAATAAATTCTTTTAAAAAAATGAATAGTTGTCAAATAAGTAAAACTTTTTTCAATTTTTTTTTAATTAATTCTGATAAAATTAATTGAAAAAACTTAATACTGATAATTGTTAGTGTTTATTATATTAAGTAGCAAAAAGTACAAAGCTATTGGTTGAATTTTTTTTATGTACAGTATACTGTATACTTAATTTTTCTGCAGTTGCTCATATTAATAATAAAGTTTATATTAATTATATAGTCATAAATTAAGTTCAACAAGTTCTAAGTATTTATAAATTTGAAATTTATTTAAAATATCTTTTCTTTAATTTACAAATATACAACTCTTTGTTTAACAATTATTATTACTCCAAAAGTAATTTGAACTATGAAATTGCACCTGTTCTGGTGACCACAGCATTTTGCCATGGTACTTCACCTTGTGGAGAGAGAAAATATGTAGCCAGTGTATCCCTAATATTTGCTGCTATTCTACTGTGATTATTAGAGGATATATTATGCAGTTTATCCAAAGAGAGCCCTTCTTCTCTCCATCTACCATTATAAATATTACCTTGATAATCTTCTCTGTCACTGTAATTTGAAGGATTGTATTTTCTAAGGTTTGATCTTAATTTTCCTTCTTCTATTAAAAGAAAGTTATGTAAGACACAACAAGCTAGTACTATTGTTTTCGCAGTTTCAATATTAACATTAATTTCTCGTCTCAGTATTCGCCATCTGTTGGACAATATTCCAAATGTATTTTCAATAGTTCTTCTTCCACGAGATAATCTATAATTAAAAATAGCTTTCTCCTTTGTTAGCATCCTTCCAGGATAGGGTCGCATTAAATCAGTTCTTAATGGAAAGGCTTCATCTCCAACAAAATAAAATGGAATATGATAACCATTTTCTAAAGTTGAATTTGGAATATTTAATTTTCCTTCTGTTAGATATTTCCAGAATGATGAATTCCTCAGAATTCCTCCATCACTTTGGTGACCAGATGCACCTACATCTATCATCAAGAATTTGTACTGAGAATCACAAATTGCCAGTAACACAATGCTGAAATAACCTGCAAAATTTAAATTTTAAGAGTTATGAAAACTGAATTGAAAAAATAACACATGAAGGAAAATCAAAATATAGAAAATAATCACAATATAAATTCTGTTCAATTTCATTAATATTACAATCAAAATTTGATAATTTCACTGCATAAATTTTTCTTATAATTTCAATATAATTTTTATTATGTATTTAATTATTAATGCAATTATAATCAGAAGATAATGAATTTTATTGTTAATATATACCTTTATAATTATAAAATTCTGATCCAGAATGTTTTGGTGCTTGAATACGTATATGTTTTCCATCTAATGCACCTATACAGTTTTTAAGCTGCCAATCATTGTTGAAACCAGATGCAATTTTTTCCCATTGAGTTGGTGAAGAAGGAAGTAACAAGTATATATCTTTTAAACCAGTCCATATTGCTAAGCAAGTTTCCTTTATAATATTTGATAAGGTTGACTTTCCAATACGAAAACTATAGCATATGGTTTGCTGACTATCTCCAGTTGCTGAATACCTAAAAATAATTGTGTATTATTTTATTTGTAGCTAATAAATTTGTAATTTCAATTATTACTTTTATCTATTAGTAACGGAATACTAATTTGTCAAACATTAACATAAATATAACTTATAAACATAATTATAATACATTTATATTATTTAAACAATTTTATTCTAAATTAGTTTATTCGAATATACTTAGCCAATTCAATCCTTATTCAATTTGTACAATGTTAATTCTTATACAATAAAATATACTATTAAATATGTTTTGCTAACATAAATAGCTAATATTTATAAAATTAACCTTTTACCTTAACGTGAGTGCTAGTCTTTCAGCTGTTGATATCGGTAAAGCATGGTTTTTTGAATGAGTTATAAAAGGCTCAACATATCTCAATAAAACATCAAACAGCTCCTTCGACATCCTTAATAATAATAAATGCAACATTTCAGTTAAGATTTTAAAATTATACTATAATTTATTACAATAAAACTTTACCTGAAATATCGGAAATGAATTTCAGAATCACTATTCCTAATCTCCTGTATAAGTTTAAAATATTCGCCAAACATTTTTCTCTTCGAATTTACTAAACGAATATATTCTCTCTTTTTCTTTGTTATTTTTTTAATCATATATGCCGCTAAAGCTTGCTTCTGGCGATACAAAAATAGCCGCCATTACTCAAACGAGAGTCTACAAAGAGCATGCGCATTCTTTTTTCGTTCCGTCGAACTATGAACACCTAGCAATTCTAAAGGAAAGGAACGGAACATGTTCCTTTCCTTTTCCTTTTCCGTTCCGACAAACTATGAACCAGCCTTTACTCTGATGGTCCCTCAAACTATCAATGTACAACTATGATGTGAGGTATCAGAGGGGGTCATCGAACCATGAGGCAGAAATGCATTGCTGCCTCGTGATTTTACTGAACTATTTATTGTGTATTCAAATATTAATATATTCAATTCAAGATAAAACTCAACATTCATTATATTTGTAGAAAATCTCTCATTTCTAAAAAGTTTCTATAAAACACCATCTATAAAAAAGTATTTAAAAATAATTTTCTTTTACAGAAAATTATTTTTAAATATACTTTTATAGATATTTTTATAGATAATCAATTGAAGAAAGTGACTGTCAAAGATATTTTTCTAGAAAATAAATACATCTATCCTCTCAACTAGAATCTGGTTATAAACAACTGAGTTCTTAGTACAGAAATACCCCAGAGTTACATCACCTTCGGTTCCAGACGGGTGCCGTAAACTGAAAATGTCCGTAAATCGAAGCATTCCATTTTTTCACTTATCAGTACTTACATCGAAGAATTCCGAAGGTAGATCGCGAACTCATTGTTGACATATAAAGTCGATCTTAATGACGAACAAGTTGGCCACCCCTGTTTTACGTTATCAAATAATTTTTATCGACATTTTCATCAAAGTATGAAGACAGTAGTATTGTTGTACTGTATTTTTAAACATTTAACTAATATGAATTATGATTTCCATATTTATAATTGTTTCTGTATGTTTTTATATATTTTTGATCGAAAATCGAAACAGTTTAATACACAAAAAATACAGTAGGCGCCCGGTTGAACCGGCCATTCAGCTAACAAAATACTCATACTGCAATTGTCACCGCCTGTCACGACGTTTGTCTCTATCCTTCAAGTATTTATTAACTGCTCTGTTTATTTGAGCAGTGCACGTTGTTATTTCTTTGTGTAAGCAGTATACATAGTTATTTCCTACTCAGTTACTGTAATTCAGTTTGTGAAAAAATTTTCGTTGGAAAAATGTGCGAAAAATGAAAACGAAATGTAGTGACGATGGAACAAAAATTAAATGCTTTAGAACGTATAGACAAAGGTGAACCAGTGAAACGTATCTGTGACAAACTCAGTGTAGGAAAGAGTACAGTGAAAGACTGGCGCCGGAATCGTAAATCCATATACTGTATATGTAATTCGGTTTAACCGGCCATTTCGTTATCCGACCAAGGATTCAGTCCCATGGTGGCCGGTTAAGAGGGCGTCTACTGTAATTAAATTTTCAGAATATATCTAAATTAAATTATAGATACAATGCATAGAATAAACTATAAACTACCATCTGAAAATATTTTTATATCTGTTTTTCTTAAATTTCAATTAGGAAACAATAATATTGAGTCAAATCGAAAACATAATTTTAAATTACAAAATTATTTTATAGACTGCTTTCCAAATTCATTAAAATATTCGAATTGGGTAAAGTTTTACCTTTCCTGTGACTTGGCTATATGCTGATTATATAGAAGACTTTTTAAATGAATATACTGTATACATGCATCTCCGGACCATGATATAGAGCAGCAATTCCCAATCTGTAGTACGCATACTCCCAGAAGTACGCGAGAGATTGTTAAGGGGTACTCAAAAAAGAAAATTAGTAATGGCGGAATACCTTTTAATCGAAATAAAAGACTTTCAATTAGTTATTTAAGTAGTTTTTCTTATTCTAATTGTTGTAATATTTTTTAAGATATGAACATAAATATATTATCCATATTATAAATTGTTTTTCTTTACTTCACCTGATACCTCAAAAGGACAGTACAAGGTAAATATTTTGTGTTTTTTGGGGGGATACTCATAACTGATATGGGAACCGCTGATATAGAGATTGACTAACACAAATCTTTGGTTTAAAATGGGAAGAATTCTAGTTGAGTTATAGCATGCGGATCTATGATAAGCGACTGTTGACTCGAAATTAAATTCTTACTTCTTGATTGTACGATTGTTTCTAATAAAAATATTTAAAATTGCGAATCAGCAATTCTGTTGTGTTAAAGATTCATTCCAAAAAAAAACTATACATTAAAGAATTTGAAGATTCGCCGTCCATCGACTTATCTATAAAATACAAATCGACAATTCCGTTGTATTAAAGATTCACTCCAAAACTATCTGGGCTTTCAAGATATTTTTATTAGAATCTATCATATAACCAAAAAGTAAGAATTTAATTTCGAGGCGACGGTCGATTATCGTGCTGTAGCTCAACTAGAATCTTACGAAGATTCTGTATATTTACATTAAAAAGCCTGCTAAATAGAAAAAACTCATAGTCGTCACATAGGAAATGTAAATCGTTTCCTCGAATTATATACAGTATTTAAATAATAAAACAATATGAATATAGAATTTGCTTTTTTATTTCAATGGTTTTATTAAATTAATGAATTTTTCCAATTTTATATATACAGTGCTACCTCAGTATACTATCCTTAATCCGTTCCAGATCTTTGGACTACTGTAATACCAAACCGGATGTATACTAAACGAATTTTTCCAAGATAAGAAATAAAGGGAAAATGATTAATCCGTACCCATGAAAAAAAAATCCTATTGTTATTGGCATATTATACATTGATGGGGTTGTATAAAATAATTTAAACACTGCTTAATACTAAAATACATAAATACAAAAACAATTATAGTAGATGAAATAAATGAAAATTTAACCTCACTACCTTGCTGAGAGAAGTCAAGTGCCTACTAGGATGGTGTTTTTTTTTTTAATACATATATATCGTCTGTGTGAATTAGATTATGCGTTTCTATATTAATATAATTTTTTTACACCCCTTTTCCAATCAGGGAGATTACTAAGGGGGCGGGGCCAGTTCCAACCACAGACTGAATCAAAGCATTTCCACGCGGCCAATCCGGCCGTCCGAAATAGCCTATTTTTTGCATATTTTATGGCCCCTTTCCAATCAGGAAGATTAACTAAGGGGGCGGGGCCAGTTCCAACCACGGGCTGCACCCACACCCGTGTAAGGGGGCGGGGCCAGTTCCAACCACGAGTTGCACCCACACCCGTGGAAGCGCACTTTTTTGCATTTTTACGCTCCTTTCCAATCAGAGAGATTACTAAAGGCGGGGCCAGTTCCAACCACGGGCTGCACCCACACCTGTGGAGGGGGTCGGGGCCAGTTCCAACCACGGGCTGCACCCACACCCGTGGAGGGGGGCATGGTTGAGGAGGACGGGGATCACCGGGCCGGGCCCAGTACCCCGAAAAAATCTGGGATGCTAACGGCCACGGGCTGCACCCACACCCGTGTAGGGGGGCCGGATGGTGAAGGACGGTGGGCTGCACCCACACCCGTGGAGGGGGGCCGGATGGTGAAGGACGGGAATCACCGGGCCGGGCCCAGCACCCCGAAAAAATCCGGGACCAGACCCGGGACGATCCTCCAGCGTGGTACGCCAACGCGTTACCACTCAGCCATCCGGCCGCCCTAGGATGGTGTTGAGAAGGGAGAAGATGCTATTATTTGGAAGGCGAGTCCTTTTCCAATAAAACTTCAGGAATCTAAAACTCTGGTGTTTTTCTCTCTTACTACGTTCTCTCTCTTTTCCCTACTTGGACTTTGCTGAGGCTCACAAGTTTGACTTTTACTAAAAACTCTGTCCAAAGAACTTTGCTTCTGCCTTCTCCTCAGGATGTTTCGGAAATACGACATTGTCTGATCATTGCAGATAATTGTTTGGACTTTATTGGGTGGTACTTTTCTGCAGGTTTTATATAAGGAATGTGTTTTTAAGGGATACACAACAAACTCATAAAACTTCTAGCATGCGAATCGGTCTTATTCCAAGCAAAATTTTTCTCATCCAAACAGGACATATACCAAGTTGTGTTTGGTATATGTCCAAACAGGACATATACCAATATTCCAAAGTGAACATATACTGAGGTACTACTGTAGTCCACTGTTGAACCCAGGACAATGCTGACAGGCTTTTGGCCTCTTTGCGGTAATGTAGCGCGGAAAAGAACGGGTAATGAGTGCTCGACAAATTGATTCAGAGACTACGCTCACAAAAGAATAACTTCCTTTATTAACTTGAGAGATTTCCATTACTAAACAAATATGACGAGTGACGTCATTTAGAGAAAGAAAAGAGGTACCTGTTTAAAAGGAGCTTAAAAACAAATCGTAAGTTTCGGAGAATCGAAGATGGAGTTTCCCGAATTAACAGGTGGAGATGATTGTCGAACAAAATTTGAAGATCACAGTCTCTAATTAAACTGTCTTTAGTCTCTCAAATAGGTATGTGGAAACACACACAGAAAGATGCGCCCAAAAAGTCGAGTGACGAAATACGCCCGAATTAACAGGTGGAGATGATTGTCGAACAAAATTTGAAGATCACAGTCTCTAATTAGACTGTCTAGTCTCTCAAATAGATATGTGGAAACACACACAGAAAGATGCGCCCAAAAAGTTGAGTGACGAAATAAGAGTCGGGAACGGCCAATGGATACTAAACTGAATGATTGATTTTGGAGTAGTTCTGTTTGCTGATCGCCTCCAACAAGAGGAAGAAAATGCAGGCGGACTCCAACGATAAGATCGGGGATAAAGGCCAGGTGACTGATCTTGAAGAACGGACTGAAGCCCAAATCGTAGAAGCCAAAAACAAGCGGAGAACCTCGTAGAACAAGCAAGCAAGCTCCGATCGAGGCTCCAACAAGAGGAAGAAAATGCAGGCGGACTCCAACGATAAGATCGGGGATAAAGGCCAGATGACTGGTCTTGAACGGACTGAAGCCCAAATCGTAGAAGCCAAAAACAAGCGAAGAACAAGTTCCAAGAACAGGAGGAGAACCTCGTAGAACAAGCAAGCAAGCTCCGATCGGCATTGGCTCTTAAATACGTGACCTTTTCTCTCATCTTTCCCAGGGAGAGATAAGATGTTTATTTCTTAGAATGTTCGACCGCGCAGGTCAGTTTCTGCTTTATTTATCTGACACCTGCACGTAAACTCTCACCGCGATTTATTGTTATAGAGGACAAAAGTCCACTAGTTGGATGAACATGTCATCATATTTCTTCATATTTGTTTTAACAGTGTTTCTCTCCCCTCTTTCCAAATTCTTTTCTCCACCTCTTATTTCCTCCGTTTGTCTAATAATTGCGACCGAAGGAAACTGGAGGTGGGGAAAGACAAACCACATACAACCAGGGCCATCTGGAACACCTGATACAACTCCGGCTTCGACCCCTCACAACATATTTTTGATTTGTTTCTTTATAGGACAGAATTTCTTAATCTTTTTTGTTTCATGGACCCCTTTTCCTGTTAGATGAAGACCATAATTCCCTTTGCTTATGAGGTGAAAGCCACGGATCCTTCCTCAAAATATTATTTTTAAATGTATAAGATAAAATAACAAAGGAAACCAAATATATCAGAATACAGTTAACAAAATAAAAAAAAAAAAAACATGAATACAGTAATATATATTATTGTTTCTTAGCACATTGAATAATAATAAAATACATTAAATATATAGGAAAATTCAATTTACATTTTATTTATTAAAAACATGTCAGTGCGAAAACACAGGTACAACTAATATTACTGTGATTTACTGCATACATTTATAAGGGAAGGAAGTGCTAGATTTAATTAGTGATCAGTGAAAATAATGATAATGAATTGATTTTTACTCAGCGAAGCTCACGGTTGGAAAACACAGGTACAACTAATATTACTGTGATTTACTGCATACATTTATAAGGGAAGGAAATGCTAGATTTAATTAGTGATCAGTGAAAATAAAGATGATGGATTGATTTTTACTCAGCGAAGCTCACGGTCAAGATTCGCCGCCCACCGACTGATGTATAAAATACGAATCGACAATTCCGTTATATTAAAGGTTCACTTTAAAACTATCTCGGCCGCGACGCGACTGGACGCGATCAAGGTAGGTTCGCCAAGGCCGCTATAAAAGACAAGTACAGTATCGAAATTTCCTTTTAGATAATTTGATATTTTATATACCCATATTCTACAGTGAATATAATACTTCGAACAGTCCATTTTCCTTTTAAATGTATTCTCTATTCTTACACCAATATGAAATATATACATGAGATTAAATATGCAATTAGTATAATACATTTAATCTATTGCATTATTGAAATAATTTAAAATTTCTGAATGAGTATTTTTAGCGATCTATCTTCTTGAACTAATAAATGATTTTTTATAAACTGTACTTGTTTTTTTGGCCATCACTATAGATAAAAATCTGAATGCTAAACGATTCGTTTATCATCATCTTCAGCTTTTTTATTAGCAGAGGTTTTTAAGATCGTTATAATCTAGTGTAACATTTTTATTGCTGCATCTGTTATATAAAAAGTTTCTCCAAATCTTATTTTACAACTTTATAACACTCTTAAGGTTTAATATCGAGATTTCATTAGATTATATACGAGAATGTTGTTATGACAGTAAGCATACATTATTTTAATGCAATAAACTTTACGCTTTTTATAATAAAGTTCTTTAACATAATTAAAATATAATAGCAATAAATTTATAGAATTTAACATAGTTTCTTATTTAGAAATACAGTCTGACCCTGTTAACACGCGGTAGTCGGGACCATGGTTACTAAACCGCGGGTTAAGTGAACCGCGAGTTACAATATTAATATAAATTGAGCGATAATATAAATTCAAACATTGATATGAATTTTTTGTGTGATTTCATCAATACAAAATGGTTGAACGTGCAGTTAATCTTACTGATCACGAGATTTAATGACGAAGATGTCTAGGAGTGATATCGCAAGCGATTGCTTATCAATGTAGCCATCGCAAAACCTCGTGTTAAGCAGACTCGCGGGTTACTGAACCGAGTGTTAACGGGGTCCGACTGTATTGTTAGTGACCGAATAAAATTATTGAAAAATATTCGTATTAAATCTGCATATTTACGTGAGATTCGTTATCATCTCATGCTTTAGAGTCTACAGAATTAAATCTACAATAAATGCGATAATTTCATTTTTAAAGAATTAAAATGAGAGGTGTTCACATAAATATGTTTCACATCGCCATTTGACAATTACACAAGTCTAGAAACAAAAACATCATAAAGTCTGCATTATTTTATG
Source organism: Olivierus martensii (assembly GCA_000484575.1). Lineage (NCBI taxonomy): Eukaryota > Metazoa > Arthropoda > Arachnida > Scorpiones > Buthidae > Olivierus > Olivierus martensii. The sequence continues at coordinate 47,399 of AYEL01082291.1, read as the reverse complement.
TCATTCCAATAAACAGTATTTTGTATTGCTTGTCTTTATTAAATTAATAAATTTTAATAGGATTTTGGAGATAATTTATATTAGTAGGCCTACCTTTTAATATTAAAAAATCAATTTTTAATTAATGATATATTTTCATTTATATATCGTTTTCTGCATTTTATTTCTTGAATATGTGCATTCATAAAAGAAATTCGTTTGTGTACATAATTAGCTTTTTAACAAATATAGTCGGACCCGTTAACACGCGGTTCAGTAATACGCGAGTTTGCTTAACACGCGGTTTTACTATGGCTACCATGATAAGCAATCGCTTATGATATCACTCTTAGACATCATCGTCATTAAATCTGGTGATTAGTGAGATTACCTGCACGTTCAACCATTTTTAAGAGTTATAAAGATTTTTTTTCTGTTAAATAAGTGATTTCCGTAATAATTAAAAATAATGTCGAAAGAGTGTAAACGTAAACAAAAGGCTTATACAATTGAGGAAAAACTCAACTTATCGCTCAATTTATACTAATACTGTAACTCGCGGTTTAATAACCATAGACCCCGACTACCGCGTGTTAACGGGGTCAGACTGTATTACCAGCAAAAAAAAATATTTTTTATTTTTTTTTTCAAAGTTGTGATCCAAAGAAATAAATTTACTTTTGTCTTGACAATTCATAAAGCTAGAATATTTTTATTTTGTAGATGAATCGCAATTATTTCTGAATTGTTAAATATTTTCATTAAACAAATTACCTCATAATTTTCTATAATATGGTTAGTACAATTAGAGTATTCTAATATTTTTATTTTCAGTTAAAACTTTCAAATCAGCTATCTTGTGAGATATTCATGCTGAATATTTTGTCGAAAATTACTAAACAGATTGTTCAATCAAATTAAACTGATTAATATCAATATTTGATGCTTTCCAATATTATTTTTTTGAGCGTTTCTGATTGCTAAATAATATTTTTATTTGATGAAGAATCTATTACATTGTCATATTTTTTTTTGCTTTAATAATATGATGAATTATCCGCTGCTGTCAAACTGAATATCGAAACATCCTAATGAATTCATTAATAGATATTTCAAATAATATTTGTCATTCATTTCCATATGATAATCAGACTTTTAGATGTGAAAAGATATCTCTAACATTTCGCATTCTTTAGCTGATTTGCAGAAGAAAAAAAAAAACTTGTTATTTTTTATACCGGACGATAATCCTTTGAAAAATGTTTCTCACGTTATGGTTATCTCTCTCTCGCTTTAAATGATATCTAGCGTTATATATAATTAATAAACTGGTGGATTTTTTTTTTTGGAATCGATACGACTTTGATTCTCTCTCGCTTTAAATGATATCTAGCGTTATATATAATTAATAAACTGGTGGATTTTTTTGGGGATCGATACGACTTTAATAAAAAAAAAATATATTGATGTTTTTGTACGCTCAGTGATTCGTAAGTCACTGATTTCCATTGAACCATTCAAAAATTTAAGCCAAAATCTGTCTATAATACTATCAATCTTTTTATTTTATTAATTAGAAAAAGTATTTATCTCATTGAATAAAAAGAATCTTCATTTACATATCTGAAAGAATATTTTAGAACTACAGTCGGAGTCAGTTAACATGCCAGTCTGCTTAACACGCGGTTTGATAAGCAATCGCTTGTGATATCACTCCTAGACATCTTCGTCATTAAATCTCGTGATCAGTGAGATTAATTGCATGTTCAACCGTTTTGTATTGGTCAAATCACACAGAAAATTCATATCAATGTTGGAATTTATACTAATGCTGTAACCCGCGGTTTAGTAATCATGGACCCCGACTATCGCGTGTTAACGGGGTCAGAGTGTAATTTCTTATTTTTACTCTTACTGTATAAAAATTTTAACAAATCAAGATTTTCCAGCTGATTTATTCGTTAAACTATACTTATTAAAATTTTGAGTTATTAGCCATAGCGAAACACAATTAGCAAAATAAAAATTTCTCTCATGCTGTTTATAGAAATCCATAAAATGTAAATGTATAAAAAATTGAATGTTTATCTTCTCTTTTATAACATTCGAATTTCTGAAGGGATTTGAACATTGTGCATTTTTCTATAGAGATTTTTAGCTTGGTTCAATCTCAATTAGACTAGATCAATTATTTAAAAAATATCAACTTTTTTAGTTTATTGACTCGAGATGGCGCCAGGTGTTAAAATTTAGCTGTAACATATGGTTTAGCTGTATTACTTCAATAAATATCAAGAAATAATACATTATATAATTTTTTTCAAATGATATTTTTGTTGCTTATTTAAGAAAAAGAAATACAATTTAAATATGCATTAAAATAAATGTATTTAAATATTTCCTAAGAGTGCCATTTAATATTGACATAAATAACAAAATGTGTAAATATTATTATTTGATATTCCTTTGTCGATTTAACCGTATTTTTTTTCAGATAAATATACAGAATTATGGTATCAGGAAAGGAAAAATAGACTATAAAACAATATAAATTGCTGTTTATAATTGTTTACTCTGATTTAATTAGAATTATGGACAGTAAACATCGATATTAAAATCAATCTGAAGGCAAATTAATCGTCATTGATTAGCGTATTTCGAATAAAATTTGATTAAACTCATACTTGATTATTAATAGTTCATCAATTGATTTATAAGTGAATTATTAATGATGAAACAAAATTCGATTATGTAAATAAAAATACGTGAATGGCAACGACAGTTTGTTATGCTGGGAAAACTGATTAAAATAGCACTGTTTACTGTTAAGAACATTGTTTAGTTTGGAATTGATTGAGAAAAGAAATTCGATTTTCATAATAAACATAAAAGAACTGAAAAATTTATTATTCAGATCACTTCTTGATTACTTGAATATAGTTTCTACATTGAAAAAAAAATTCTTACTCTCCACTATCATGCAGCATCACTCTTTTTCTACCTTACTTAAAAACAGCTTTTGAATTCTAGCTAGTAATGATCATCTATCGTCTATCATCTTTTACTTCATATCATGGAGCTTAATATCAGTTATCTGATTTGATTATAATTGATCATGCATTCTGTTCTTCCTGCATCATGAAAATTGGTCAAATCTGCATTCAACTATTGTATATCATTTCGAGGGAAATTTAACATTTTGTATCATCAAAATTCAGAATTATATTGAGCAAATTACGAAGAATCAAATGGGATTTAAGTATCAGAAATTAATCTTCTTTCTAAACAACATTAAGCATCATATTATAAAAATTAAACTGCAAGATTTTATCATCATTCATAACGATTAAAAAAAAAACAAATCTCAATTAGATAATTAAGATCAAATAATGCGCATAATATTAGTTAGAATATGCGATGGAAGAATTTTATGTAAATCGTACTATTGCATAAAATTTACATTAAAAACTAATCATTAACTTTTAGATAAATAATTATAACAACAATCTTTTATCATAAATACAATTTAATGCTGAACAAATCGTTTTAGGTATATTAACTCATAGAAAAATGTCCAAATAATACACTCTGTTGTAAAATCACGACGATCCCTTAAAAAAATAGATGTGAGCGTGAGAAGTTGGTATCGAGTACCTTTCAGTTAAATATACAAATGATTAAAATTTCACTGCCAAGGAACGCATAGGGCATATTGGAAAGCCGATGAGAAGAGCACATCTGAGGCCAATATAAGAAGCGGCATTCGTAAGAACGGATATATCTGACCGGTTTTACTGTTTGATTACGTTAAGTAGTCTATGAAGATGCTTGTATGACGTATCTGATAAACAGTATGAGCAACCTCTTGATTTTATAGGACATCATAAAACAAGACGATGCATAAATGAAAATAACCTTCCCAAAGTAGATTAGATCACTTTAAACAATGAAGACATTTTTTTTGTAAATATTTTAAAAATGTATAATGTATTTTATTGATATAATCTCTAATAATAAAACATAATGTATATGTTTATGTAAGTGCGTTTTGACAGCCGTAAATTATTGGATTAAGAAATATTTTTCGGAATAAGAGAAATTTTCAAAATTTAGCAACAACATTCAGTTTGTCCATCAAAATTTCGGTGCCAAATGCAGAAAAGAAATTAATTTATCATTATTTTCTGAAGTTTTTGTTCAGATTTTATGTCGATGATTTAAGACACCATCTCATTTCGATATAAATAATTTAGATCAGTTTAGATAAAACACTTTCTCATATTATATCTATTGGATCTTCTTAATGACATTATTTGATGAATATCGCTTTAAATATTCTGAGACGATATTCATCAGATAATGTTATTTTTTATTAAATTTAAAATAAAAAAAGCGATTATCTTCTTCGAGGACTTCATGGAGAATATAACTTTTCTATATAATAATAATTTTTTATATGAATTTTCAATTTTAAAATATTTTAATGTTAATTCCAAAAGTCATTGCTTTTTAATTTTATCTTGTTCTCTGTTTTTGAGCTATAAGTTATGATTTTTTTTTGTGTGTCTAAAAATCTAAAAGCTCAAAAACAATTAGAGATTGATGCATATATTTAGGATTTTTTTCAAAGTTTTGATCTGATGAGCTTTAAAAATAAACAGTTTGCTATTTTAAACAAAAATAGTGTTATTGTATCTGTTAATATGCATAAATTTTGTACATTAATCATGAAAGATGCCTTTATTCTTGATATAAATTTATTTATATATATAATATGAGAAGGATAATACAGTATAAATACTGTATTATCCTTTTCATATCATATATACGCAAATGTTTTTTTAAGTTACACAGATGAAGCATGTTTGACTTGGATAAATACATCCCACTAAAACTATAGATTTATATTAAACTTATATCATTTATCTTAACAATTTTTCATAATTAAGAAGTCAATAATTCCTAAGTGAAAATTCAAAAAAAAACAAATCTGATTTTTAAAATAAACATTTATCAGTTGAAGTATCTAGTAAGACGATATAAAAGTGAACATTATATACCGTACAGTATGTTTAAAGAAATGTTTGAAATCATTAAAAGAATCTTTATGTAGAGGTACACTTATTAAAATCAGAAAAAAAATGATAAATTACTTTGATAGCAATCTTAAGCACGATCGACACCTGCAGCAATAGAAGTTTTGTAAATGCCGTCGGCCATATTTTCATGCTTGTCAAATTTCTGATACTTTAGACAAGTAACCTAATGAATTATTCAAAAAAAATAAAAAATACCGACAAATCATCATCGAATAGTATAGAAATATTTCATGACGCTAAAAAATACAATTTTTTTGGTATATTTTAACACGTCTGTTTCTACAAAATTTTATCGAATAATCAAATCCCTAATACTGTATATATTTTAAAATAATCTAAAAATTTAGGATTCATTATTATATTAATTATGTTATTAATTCAATAATTTGAAAAAAAAGCTATTTTTCACTCTATATTAACGATTATATAACAATATTTCATGATTTAAGACATACTAAGCAAATTATAACATCATAAATGATTATCTTATGAATTTTTCTGTACTTTGTTAATATGTAAATCTTATGTGACTTCGTTGCTGCCTACATATCATCTCTAATCAACTATCATTTATTCATCTTAAAATTATATAGTTATATTAATTAATTTTATTTATTTGAGGCAGTTTTTAATGTAGCAGTTAAAAATTTAAATTGAAAAATTCTGTTTTAATCAGAAAAATTCCTGCATAACATTATAATTAAACAACGCGCGAAACGATTACATAAAAACGAATTATTCTTTCATACAGTATATATTGTAGTTTCTCTTAAAAACCTGTAAAAATTATCAAATAAAGTAGTTTCCGCAAAATGTTTAAAAAGTTTGAGGTTCTCACCATTTGCAGTTGGAATGCCTAACTTCTTTCTGAATACCTTTAAAGATTAAAGGTATTCGAAAATGACCGCAATAAAACAAGGTGGAGTTCAAAAATTATTTAGAAGTGTTAAGCCGATTAAGTGTTATTAATTACGACCGTTAGCTAGTAATTAATGGACTTGCAATAATTATTTTTTCAACCTATTCTACTTCTATTTAAGTTTTTATATAATGATAAAATAAGAAACGAAATGTAATTTTTTAATCACGATATGAGAATGACTATCAAGTAGATATATTTTTTGCAATTATGGTACAGCATTTAATTTTTATTTTCTTTTATTTATATATTTTTTCAGTTGCATGGACTAAAATGTCTTCTGAACTTTATACTTTTCCTTTTTTTGTGCATGATATTTTGCGTGCAGCATTTTGGTTGTATTTCGAACGATATTTTGATCTTTATATATTTTATATCCTGATTTTCATTAATTGGAGAGTTAAGAAGAAATAGACTTTCTTCTTGACTTCTTTGAAATTGCTTATCCCAATTTGAACGGAGCTTGACTGCTTGATTTCGTTTTAAATTTTCAAATATTTATAATAAAATATTTAATTTCTCATAAAAATTTGTTTGATATGAACGGGAAGATATATGACAACAACGAAGATTAAGATTAACAATTTCTAACCTACATACTCGCTGTACTATATTTCAATTGTCCTTGATATCTATCTTAACTAATTGGTCAAAACTTGTCGATATTGGCCAAAACATGTAGATATTGATCAAAACTTGTAGATATTGGCCAAAACATGTTGATAATTGTCAAAATTTGTAAATATTGGCAAAACATATTGATATTGGTCAAAACTCGTTTATATTGATCGAAAAATCTCCATTATCGCTTTTATGAAGTAATATTAAATATCCTTTACGAATTATATACAAAATATATTAATAAATTTATTGTTTCAATAAATTATGATACGCTATTGTTAACACACGCTTTCAACTATGTTATTTCTTGGTCATTAATTATTTTTGTTTAAAGTTAATACAGATATAGACTTCGGTGATTCAACTTTCACGTAGAAACAAGAAAGTTCATAGTTTAAGAAAAAATAACCACTATTTTATTATTCATAATTCAGTAATATTATGAATTACAGTACAGTAGTTATTTTATCTTAGCAGCGGCGTATCTGCGGGGGTATGGAGATGTCACATCCCCAGTCAGAAAGTAAATCGGAAAATTTTTATTATTCGGAAAAGTTTAAACAGCCGAGAATGGCTATAATTGTATATAGCACTAAAATATGGCAAAGAAATTTTATTTTATTGTGTGTATTTTGCATTTACACAGTTATTTATATGCTACTTTTTTAATATTTTTAAATTTTTAATTAATCAAATCATAAATTGTACGAGCAATCTTTTTGAAACTTTTCTCTATGATTACTCAGTGAAAAATAAGGTTTCGAAAATCTATATTTTTATATAAAAGAAGCAAGATTGTCGTTATCATACAATAAATTTTTGTATATTCAATTGAAAATTAATACTTATCGGCAAATTTTATTTAGTTGAATGTTCAGTCGGCAAATTTGTTATTTTAACATCCTCCCACTAACCATTACTCGGGTACGCCCCTGAATAACATTACAGTAGTTAGTTTCCATGTTTGAATATGTAAGACTTTCATAAAAAGCACAATCTTGTTAATATAATTCAGTATTGGCTGCTTGAATTGGCGACATATCAGACAGTAATCTATGTTATATTCACATGGTCAAGTACATTATAAGGTTATAAAAATAGGAGGGATTAGGAGAAATCTAACAACGTCTAGCGTGACTGGCAGTTATTTCGATCTTAATTTGCATAATTACTTTTGCAAATTATTAAAATACAAATTTTCTTATAAGTCGTGTTACAAGAGTTATTTATGTTTTTTTTTTTTTTTTTAAATTTACCACGTTAAGTTAACATTAAGTTAACATTATTAATATTAATTGCGTTCGCCGAATTTTATGATTGTGTTGAAATTTCGTTTTATATGTGATTTTGTATCAGCAATAAATATTGCAATGTCTAACTTACAACAGTTAAATTCTTGCACGTTTTGAAAAAGTTTAACTCTTTATTTTATTTTTTTTCAGTGAAAATATGAAATTATCATGGAAAACACGTCTCTGTTATGCTGTTGGGCATTTCTTAAATGATTTAACTGCATCGATGTGGTTCACTTATCTTTTAGTTTATTTACAATTCGTTCTATGCTTTGATACAAGTGTTTCCGGATTTGTTCTGTTAGTGGGACAAGTAACTGATGCTGTAGCAACACCTCTTCTCGGATACGAAACCGATAATTCTCACCATTTAGGAATTTGTAAGAAATATGGAAGGAGAAAAATATTATATTTGTTCGGTGAGTATATTGCAGTACAGTATAATGTTTTCCACCAAAGCTAAATAGTAAACAATTAATATTCATTCCATTGTTCATCAAGTGGTGATTACTCGTAACTCACTAAATTTATGAATTCTATGTAGCCATTATATCATCAAGATGATGAGTATTGTCATAAAAGATTTTCCTCATGAAGTTGTGCTAACTTATTAAACTTAATTAATCTTCCAGGTGTTATCTGCGTACTATTAAGTTTCCCATTCATATTTATCGAATGTCTAGGATGTAACAATAGCAGTCAATGGGCTATGGTGGTATATCTTGTTCCTCTAGTAGTAATTTTTCAAGTAGGTTGGGCTGCTGTTCAAGTATCTCATTTAGCCCTCATTCCTGTTATAACTGATGATTCTTCCGAAAGAGATCTTCTGAATGTCTTAAGGTACGAATATGAATGACATTTTTAGTCATTGCTTTCTACGAAAACTAAAGATGATTTTATTTTTCAGAAACGCTTTTGATGCTGTTGCTGATTTCACCGTGTTTTCGATTGCCTGGATAATTTTTGTCACTAGCGTTAATGGCCCAAATGATGTTCTATCTATTGCTCAAGACGATAAGAGAAAATTTATGGTTAGATTATGGTGAAAATTAAGGCATTAATTGATACTATGATAATCGATAACAAACAAAAAAATTATTATTTTTTCAGATAATCGTGTTAACATTGTTTTGTATCGGATTTGCAACCACTGTCATTTTCTATACGGGAGTAAGAGAGGTTCCTTCTGTTCAACCTGCTACTACATCGACAATCAGAATATTAAATAATCGAAAAATATTTAAAGAAGCACAGTTTTATAAAGTAAACTTTATACAATAATCATATAATGTTTATAAAATTTATCTCATCATTTAAAAGCTTTATTTAAACTTTATAGATAGCTGTTATTTACACAGCAGCGAGACTTTTCCAAAACTTTTGCTTGGTTTTCATTCCACTCTATTTACAAGAATCACTGGGAGCAACTCAGGTAAATTGCATGCAACATAAAAAAAATCACAACTTCTTTATAAATATAAAATTTTTCTAGTAAATAACTAAAGATATATACGTTAAATTCAGGATTTCATAGCCAAAATACCTCTTCTGATCCACGTAGCAGGATTCATGGCATCGTTCATAACGCAATATATTATGAAATATTTTAAAAAAAAGGTTAAATTTTATCTTTTAATTTTAAAATTTAATTTTAAAAAATTAATACTGTTTTTTTAATCATAGTTCGCTTTGATAATCGGCGCTGCAGTTGGCACTGGAGGATGCATTTGGATATACTTCGGAAGTGGACCGTCTTTCTGTACTCAATACATTTATGTGGTAGCTGTTCTTTTAGGAATTGGTTCGAGCATTTTGGTTATCACAAGTTTGGCTTTAATACCGGATTTTATTGGAAACGACACTGTAAATATATAAATTGTAAAGATTCATATACTTCTCAAAAATTTTATTTTAAATGGTTGATATTTAAATGTTTATTTTTCAGGATATCGGCACTTTCGTATATGGAGTCATAAGTTTCTTTGATAAATTAGCGAATGGAATCGGTATATTAATTATTCAATACTTACACCAGTAAGTTTTTTATTACAGGTATAATAAGTAAAAGAAAAAAAAACAGTATACAACAAGCAGCTTAAACAATCAATAAAATCTTTTCGGTAAGATTCTATTTTGACTGTCGCGCGTTTTCGCGGCGCCGCGCGCACAAATTAAATGATAATATTATATGATTATATTATCATATAATATGCATTATGTGATATTGTTATGAAATAATGTTAATATCGTTTAAATGCATATTAATATCTACTTTATCGAGCACGAAGAAAGTGACACGCATTAAGGCGCGCTATAATGCGACTCATAGACGCGTCGCACTAAGGTTAGAGGCGAAGACATGAGACAGTCAAAGTAGAATCCTACCATATGCTTCTTGTTAAACAAAAAAAAATATCGATTTTGGTTACAGCGAAAAAAAAATGATTTAAAGCAATCTAATTTTTTGTTTCATACTTTACGTCTTATGACTAAATCTAGTACTATTAGTTAAAAAAAAAAATTGATATAGTTGTAGAAAATTTTTATATTTCTTAGAAAATACTATTCTTATACAACTGTGATTAAGTGGAATTTTATGAACCCTTTAAAAAGAATAAATCATGTTTTAAAATGTCACTAATAGACTTGTAGACTTTTTTTAATATAAACCCAGTGCTATTACTATGTACAGATTGCTATCTCGAGCTAGTCACGATGATGGTTGAAGTTGAAAAATAAGCCCTATTAAAAGCCTCATATCGAGGAAATATATTATTGTATAATAGAAAAAGCTACTTATTAGTTATTATAAAAACAAAAAAAGTCCATTAACTTTTCAAGATAGCGATCACAAATATTTTAATTTCCATACGTAATGTATTATAAATAAAAAAAAATTACTATTAAATGAAATATATGCGTATAATTTCTATCAATTATCAATAGTAATTTGTAAATGCAAAAATTATATAATTATAAATTGTTATAATATATATTATCACGCTGTTGCTTAAAAATTCGCTACGGTTAAATTATACTCGATATTATAACAAAAATTTATTATTTTTTTGGACATGAATTGAATTATTTAATCACTTTTAATATTGTGCTCTGTGAAGAACGTTATTATATTTACGAAATTTTATTTATGAACAGTTTTTTTAATGATTTTATTGGTAAACGAAATGCGATGCTTGAAATCTATCATAAGAATGTTGTTACTCCAGTTAAGTTTTATCTAAATGTATTTTAGTTCAGCTAAACTGTAGTTTTATCAATTAATCCCAGTTGTCTTAACGAAACTATTTACAATTTAATTTTCTTGCGTATTTTATATTTCAAAAGAAACATGAACAGTTAAAAAATAATATAAAGAAACTGCTCAACTTTAACGAAAGTTAATGTTTCTTCAATCATCAAATTTCTTGTACTTGTTTATACTGTAAATACAGGATGTCTCAAAAGTTACTATTTATCTCGAAAACTAATGAGAATGTAGGAAAACGGGGTTAAGGCAACAAAATAGCTTTATTTCAAAGTAAGTGCCACACAAAACTAGGGATGTTCAATGGGCAGTCTCCACATGGCGACCGTCAGTATCTCTACAGAGCTGAAAGCGATGCATCGTTGACCACGGAAGAACAAGTACATGCAAGATCAAAGGCATGAAAAGCACTGAAATTAGAGAGAATTTGGGAGGAAGTTTCTTAAGGCAAGTCCAACAGACAAGATTATCCGTGAATTAGAGATGAAATTTCAACGAACCCTGCATCGCTTTGAGCTCTGTAGATATATCGACTGTCACCATGTGGAGACTGCTCATTGAACATCCCTACTTTTGTATGGCACTTATCTTGGAATAAAGCTATTTTATTGTCTTAACACCCTACTGTCACCATGTGGAGACTGCTCATTGAACATCCCTACTTTTGTATGGCACTTATCTCAGAATAAAGCTATTTTGTTGTCTTAACCTCATTTTCCTGTATTCCCATTACTTTTCGAGATAGATAGTAAATTTTGGGAAACTGTCTATTTTTACACATAGAACACTGTATATATTTATAAACATAAATAAAAATATGTTTATACATAATTATTAAACAGTATTTTTATATTTTAAAGTAAACATTCATGATTTATTTTTTTTAGTGTCATGTGCGATAAGTGCGATTGGTTTTATCGACACATCATGTCTTTGGGAATTGGAGGTATAGGCATAACTATGATACTTCTGATATTATTAGAAATGAAAGTAGTACATAGAGGTAAGACTTAGGTTTTTTTTTACATTGAAACTATTTATTAAACGAAAACATAAAAATTCATTTTTATTAACAGATGAACAGTTGAAAAAACGTAACGCAGCAACACAGTGGCCAAAAAATGGATTTTTGAACAGTAAAACAGAACGGGAACCATTATTAAAAGAAAATCGTAGAAATTATCAAATTTTATAAAATTATGAAGACTAAAAATTGCAATTTTAAAATACAATTCTACAGATATTACTTTAAATATAAGTCTATATCCCATAAACTTTGCTCAATCAATAAAATCTGACTACAGAATGAAGTAATTTATGGAAAACTTTTCCATAAATGGTGAAAAAGAAAAAAAAAAAAAATTCATAAAAATGAACGAATTAGTCTAGTTATCATTATTTACAGTAATAGTTTATAGTGAAAATAATAATAATTATAGTACAAGTAAATATCGAATATTTTTTTAAAGTATCCAAATAAAAGCTTTACCGATTAATACAATATAAAATGTAAATAAGATTTTTTAAATTTGTATATTCAACACATATTCATATTTAATATAAAAAATAATTATTAATAAAAATATTATATTTTTAAATTTTAATGTATTGTATATATTGAAATAAAAATCGATTTATTGTCTTTAATTAATAAAATTTAATATCTAGTCCCATATATACAAGGGTGAAGAAAAACTTCGTCGTAATATTTTGTATACTGATAGGGGACCTCGAAACAAGTCGAAAATGTCTAACGAACATAATTATGGTCTAAATGGCACCGTTTTCGAGTTATAAATCTTTAAAGCTAGCCAATCACCATCGAGTACACAAAGACGCGTCGCTCTCCTATTGTCTATCGGTAAGAAAGCGAGCGACGCAACGCCATACTTAGTGGAACGCGACGCGTCGTGACGCTTTGTAAACTAGATGGTGATTGGCTAGGTTTAAAGTGTTATAACTCGAAAACGGTGCCATTTAGACCACATGTTCATTAGACATTTTCGACTTGTTTCGAGATGCCCTATCAGTATACAAATTTTCCGATGAAGTTTTTCTTCAGCCTACATATATAGGGTAAAGTGGGGAAAGAGCGCAGTTAAAATATATTCACATTCTGGATTCAAGATGACATTGTAGTAATGATTATGGCATGCAGTGGTGTTCAACTTTTTTTTTACTATGCGAGCTAATTTTTCTATACTAAATTATTCGGCGATCTACTCTCTTATATAGATTGCATTCCTCCAACCTGATATCTGATTACGCACAACTATGCAGTTAAATGCGCTCACTCACTCCGGAGAACCCACTCTCCCAGTCCTAATAAAGTTTTTAAGTTCTTTAATTTAAAAATTTATTTATCACTTTTAATTATTTTAATACAACAAATAAAACAAATATTTTGGAATAAAATATTTATTTCTCTATTTTTGGAAAACCAAAGATAGAAAAATTAACTAATTGATTACAAACTCATAAGTTAAAGGAAATGCTGGTTGACTAAAAAAAAAAAGAAGTTAATGTGAAATTTGTATTGTTTGGAGCTGGCAATATTTTCATAGTCAGATTGATATGAAGGAGTGGCCATATGAAGACAATCATTCAAATGTAATTTGGTTTCTTAATTGATTTTTTTATGACGTTCACATTTGAAAAAGCGGATTCTGGCAAGTTTGTCGATCCGAAACATGAGAGAATTGCTCAATATTAGTTAATATTTGAAATTTTTCCAAATGATGCTTCTAAATTAGGGGTGGGCAAGTATTTTAATACAACAAATAAAACAAATATTTTGGAATAAAATATTTATTTCTCTATTTTTGGAAAACCAAAGATAGAAAAATTAACTAATTGATTACAAACTCATAAGTTAAAGGAAATGCTGGTTGACTAAAAAAAAAAAGAAGTTAATGTGAAATTTGTATTGTTTGGAGCTGGCAATATTTTCATAGTCAGATTGATATGAAGGAGTGGCCATATGAAGACAATCATTCAAATGTAATTTGGTTTCTTAATTGATTTTTTTATGACGTTCACATTTGAAAAAGCGGATTCTGGCAAGTTTGTCGATCCGAAACATGAGAGAATTGCTCAATATTAGTTAATATTGGAAATTTTTCCAAATAATGCTTCTAAATTAGGGGTGGGCAAGCTCCGGCCCGCGGGCCACATTATTTTATTATATCTAATACCAACGCTATGTATACTTACATATCTGTACCTTCTCTTTTTTAAATAAATACTATTATTATCAATTGTTTTTGTTTTGGCTCGTGGTCCACTATAAATTTTTCTATACGGCCCCTATAAAAAAAAAGATTGCCCACCCCTGTTCTAAATGATAAGAAAATTACCGATTTGACAATTTTAACGAAAAATAAACAAACAATAACAATTCTCTTAAAGAGAAATAAAAAATAATACAAAATAATAATAAGTAAACTATTATGTTCTCAGTTTTAATTAAATTTGTAAGTAAGGATAAATAAACAAGAGATCGACCAAAAATCGCTCCGCGATCGATCGCGATAAACGGGTTGAACGTCGCTGGCATATAATAACTGCCATTCATTTATTTGAACAGCGTAGAAGAGCGTTTCTCAATCTTTTTTCCCCGGGCTATATACATTTGTTTTCTACATTTAGCGGGCTGCAACATGCTATATCAGCAGATGGCAATCGGTTGGTGTCACGTGAAAAAAGTCTGACTTCTAAAAAATCGCCTAGAAATGTTCTTGACTTCTCAATTCGTGAATGCCATAAATCAGTGTTTTCCAAACTGTGGGAGCGCTAGTCTATTGCAAGGGGACGTGCAGGAATTAAAAAAAAAACATCATTTTTGAGACAAACAGACAAAAATAGATTCAAATTGGTATCGGAAAAAATATCTGTTTTTTGAGAAATTGTTTTAAATTTTTTAATATATATAAAATAAAAAGAAAGCTGCGCGCCGGAACAGCTTTCATCATGATTTAAAAACTTTAATAAAAATCTAAAATCAGATGAAGAATTTATTGAAATATCTAAGAATGAAGAAATTTATCAAAAATTTTCCTTTGCAAATATGATTAAAAATTTAATTGTTTTAAATTTAATTGTTTCGCGTTGCACAAAGCGACGCGAAACTGGCGAATGCAGCGCCGCGAAACGATAGACTTTTTTTCAAAAACGTTTAATTATAAAAAACGTTTTTTTTTGAATTAATGAAGCGTGGATAAAGCGTATTTCTTTTTTTTTTTTTGTATTGGTGAAGCGTGGAATCTTAAATCGCGAGATTTTTTTTCCTCCTCGGCTGTTTTTCATGCATTGTAAAATTTTATGAACGCATCAGGAAGGACTTAGCAAATTAGGAAAATTATAATTTTTCAGATTTAAAAAAAAATTTTTTAATATCAGAAATTTTATTTTTTACATGTGGGAGAAGAATTCCATGCTTTTATTAAATTCATGACTGTACGTTCCGTACATTTTTATTTTTTTGCATGTGGGAGAAGAATTCCATGCTTTCATTAAATTCATGACTGTACGTTCCGGGCCGCACGTAAAAGCTTTGCGGGCCGCAGATTGAGAATGATGTAGACGCTAATATGCTTAAGATAATTAAAAATCCACATTAGGGTAAAACCGGGAGAGTTGGCCCACCTTGTTTTTTTTTTTTGTTTACTGATAAAATTATTAATAGGCCTAATCATAATCAAAAGCTTTTATCCTTCAAAATAACTTTTTTTTGTTTACTGATAAAATTATTAATAGGCCTAATCATAATCAAAAACTTTTATCATTCAAAATAAAAAGAACTTTTTGCATATGGAACCATATGCAAAAAGTAATGTCAAAAATTAGTTAAACAAAATGAAAAAAGTTGGAAAAATCCATATCACCCAACTATTAATACATTAGGTGAGATGGTTTTTTTTCAACTTTTTGAAAATTGTTTATTTTGTTACTTTTTTCATTTTGCTTAACTAATTTTTGGCATTATTTTTTGCATATGGTTCCAAGAACTTTTTGCATATGGAACCATATGCAAAAAGTAATGTCAAAAATTAGTTAAACAAAATAAAAAAAGTTGGAAAAAATCCATCTCACCCAACTATTAATACATTAGGTGAGATGCTTTTTTTAAACTTTTTAAAAATTGTTTACTTTGTTACTTTTTTCATTTTGCTTAACTAATTTTTGACATAGGCAATCATCAATTCTATGCAGTACTCTATAAAGTGCATTCAACTGAAGGAATCGATCAAATTGTCAAATAAAGCTGTTATTTCATTAATTTGACTTTTTTTTTATAAATATATATAGACTGTATATGGGCAATAACATGTAATAGAAGTATAATATTCTTTAAATCCCGGTGTTTAACCCCCATCACAGAGAATCAGCAATATATTACTTCAGCATTAATCACAGAGAATCAGCAAGTAGTATCATTTTTTGCATATGGTTCCATGTAAACTATTTTGAATAATAAAAGTTTTTAATTATGATTATTAATAATTTTATCAGTAAACAAAAAAAAATGTGTGCCATCTTTCCAATTTTACCCTATATATATACAAGAATTAGACATCTTAATTGCCTTAATTTATTTTCCTGGATGAGTAATTATATATTTGACACGTGTTCTTTTAAACAGACCTTCAGGGTGTAGAATCATTTAACGACGAGAGTCAGGTTCGTCTCTTAATTAAGAAGATGACATTCTAAGAATTATATTTTCTTAACTAAAGTTTTTCAACAGCTTTTATATTACGGAAAGAATTAAAAAAAAAAACTTATATACATTCAGTTCTTATAAGAAGTATATCTATAAAAATGCAAACTCGTTATATATGCATACCAATAAATTTGCATTTTTTAGAGTTCTTAATCGAAAAATTAGTCTATAAATAATAAAATATAGAAAATAGATATGATAAAAAATATGATTAAAATGCAATTTAATCCAAAAAAAATTTATCTAGAATATTTCTAGGCTAGTAGAACCAAGGTAACGTTTAATTAGTATAAACCTATCTGGATTACTATGGTGACTGTCTCATTTCACTGCACCGATGAACATTTTCATGAAAAATATATTTGCAACGCATAAAATCATCACGAACTACCTCTATTAAATAAAATAATCCAGTTTCTGTATGTTAATATGTAGAAGATAAGATTTTAACATTTTCACTTGTTACAGTAAACGTAAGGTTGAATGAAACAAAAAAGAAATAAATAAATTTGAACCACATTATTATTATACGTCGAAAAAATTTAACTTTATGTATTCAATTGACGTTTCTGATAAAAATTCGTAATTTCTCTAGCGTATCTAATGTGAAAATTGTCAACTTTATTCGACTAATTATAGACTTAAACCATTAGAAAAACATTTATTAGTAAAATCTGTTAGATTTTTAACTTGATAAAAGGTCTTTTTTTCAAATGTATCATTATAAAATGTAAATATTATATAATGCAGAATTTAAATTATAAAAAATTCCTTATTTCACGTCAAATAAAATGTGAATATCCGAATTAAAATTCATAGGCAATCATCAATTCTATGCAGTACTCTATAAAGTGCATTCAACTGAAGGAATCGATCAAATTGTCAAATAAAGCTGCTATTTCTTTAATTTGACTTTTTTTTATAAATATATATAGACTGTATATGGGCAATAACATGTAATAGAAGTATAATATTCTTTAAATCCCGGTGTTTAACCCCCATCACAGAGAATCAGCAATATATTACTTCAGCATTAATAAAGCAGTTTGTTATCAGTAAAAAATTCAAATGAAACTCGCCAACAATCTTAAATAGAAATAGATAAATCGAAGAATGTATAAATCATTATAAATATAAAATAAATCGTTTGAGATGTCCACAGTTTGAAAATACTGCATGAGATATTCTAAGAATGAACCGAGCAAAAGTCGAGACCAATAAAGTAACTAGATACATTCACCGTCGTTCATCAAGCAGATAAGACACGCATGAAGAACGACGTTTTATACGTCGTACAGATTTTGGTCATGGAAAATACGTTTCTTTTCTTGTTTATCAAGTACTTAAAACTGGAAAATCTTTTATTTTACTTTAAAGTATAAAATATAACAAAAAACTATAATATATTTGCTTAATAAAAAGAATTATAAGCCAGTTAAAAAGTTTGAATAAATACAGTATCGCAACCAGTGCCTATCAGAGGGGAGGACAAAAGGGCGGCTGCCGCGGGTTTCGCGACTTTAGAGGCCTCAATTTTCACGATTTTAGGGGCTTTTAACTACTGTATATTTGTCAATTTTTAAATGTAAGTAAGCTTCTGTGAAATAAATAAATATTAAATATCATTATTTTAATTTTCGTGTCCACAGTTTTATTATAAATTTTGAAGACCTTCAAAAGTATTAGTTGTCCCGGTCCTCGGATTTTCTCTGAAAAGCACTGATCACAGTTAATTCCAAAATGAAATCATTAATTTTTACGATGTCCAAGTACACATATTTATTTAATATTTTTAATAAATACTGAAACCATTTCTTTAAATTAATTTGTTTTTAATGCTTTTACTTATTCGGATAACTTTTTGAAGTAAAAATTGATAATTATTTTATAATTTTATGTTTCTTTTTTTATTATTGTTTTTAAAACTTTAATATGAAATTATTGCCATCTGTTGTTCAATCTTTAAACTAATTTAAATATAGTTAGAATATATTTTAACATTTAAAAGTTAGAATAAAGCATAAAGCATAGATTACATTCATACTTTATCTATATAGTTGCATGTTTGTTTATCACATCAAAAACTAATCAAACTAACAGAAACTTTGCGTGCTGTTACATTCATACTTTATCTATATAGTTGCATGTTTGTTTATCACATCAAAAACTAATCAAACAGAAACTTTTCTGCGTGCTGTATACTTATTGTAAATGTAATAAAGTTATTTAAGAAAAATGTTTTGACTTTTTTATTTATTTTATTGTTATTTTCTTAATGGTCTGATAAATAAAAACATGCTTTTGTTATATCAAAAACATTTAAGAAGTACAAATTATGAATTTCATATTCCCGAATAAAACTCGACGTTTCTACTTTTTTCTCTGCTGGATTATTACTTTTATCATGAAATTCGTTAGATAATAAAATTTATTATATTATATAACTCGTATCCATTTATTAGACAGACGGATATTTTATAAGAGACTCAGACGTACTGTACGTCCCACAAATAAATTTATTTTCTATCTCGTATCTAACCAATTATTTTTTTTTTTCCTTTCGCACATCCACTTTCGCCTTTTCAATAATCTCGAGTCGTCATAGCAACAAGAATGTCAACAGTTATTCGCCATTGTCCGTCGGAGTGAGTCTATAAATGGGATAAATGCAGAATCAATGTTATAAGAGCGCCATCTGCCACCAAGGAACTGACCAGATAGCATCTGCTTAATGTGTGTTATGTGTGTGTGTGCTCGTCTGTGTGTTGCTCCGACTCTTTAGTAAAATTATGAAAAGCGAACATATTCTTCTATATGGATGAAGTGATTTTAAAATATCGAAATTTTAGAAAATTTTCCCCAGCGGAATACTGGAAATGATACAAAAAGGAAAGATTAAAAGCATATATGAAAAAGTAAGAATATTTTTTATTATTTTTTAATATATTTATATAATATATCTGCTTATAATTGTAGAATAATCTCAAAACTGAATTATTTAGCGACCACTTTTATATTATATTAATTTCTTTTTTTTTACTAAGGTGCTTATCACGGCTGCATTAGTAATTAAAAAAAGTTTTAATCAGATGTAGTGATTGATCATTTATCATCCATGTTTATAAAGCAACTAGTGATTTTATACCGATTTATTACTACCAAAAATTTCAATAATACTTAAATTGATTTAGATAAAATAATCTTTAAAGAATGGGGTCATGAGAGTCTGTTTCTCCCTTTTCTGTATTTACTAGTCAAAAAAAGCTACACTTATTTACCACATATTATAATTATTAATTCAGGGCAAGATTGAGGGATGAGGAAGCCTGAAAGAAGAAGAATTTCATGGCTTTGCAATATAAGAGTTAGCTGATCTTCATTCTGAGCAATTGTTCAGAACAACAACTATACCAAAGAATTCGCCAGAATGATCGCTAACCTCCATTAGGAGAAGGCACTTCAAGAAGAATTAAATTGATATTTACTATAATTAATATATAAGATAATATAAATTCATGATCAGGTTGTAAATAAATAGAAAAAAATACTTAAAAATGGTTTCCATAATAATAACGTTACACTGATCCCATCTAAAATGCCCTTTATTCACTCGATTCAGTAAAGATTTCCATAGAAAAATCAAAGATTGCATATGCTTTCTTAGGATCCTGCTCCCAACTATGATATAAAGATTATCTGAAAGATTAAGAGAATTATATGTGGATCGATCTTACTCTAAAACAATATTCTATCGTTTTAAATCAAACCAATAGCAGAATGCAGAGATGAGATTAGTTTTAATTGAAATTTATTACAGATAAACTAAATTTCAATTAGATCAGATGTAGTAAAGGCATCGAAATAAAAATATGCTACTAGTGTTATATTTATAGTAGCCATAGGAGCGTAAAAACGCAAGAGTTTTAATTAATGCGAGGTATATGCGCATTGATTTTTGTATATGAATTTTTAACAATGCCAAGGTTTATAGTTTTTGTTTTAAAAAAATAAATTGCATTAGCATTAAAAACTAACTCTTATCGATTTTCGTTCTCGTAATGTTTACAATGCGATTTATCGATCAGTTTATCAATTTAACGAATGACTCCATCGATCACGTGACTTTCTTTAGTAGTTTCTCGTTCTGTTGTTATTCTTTTACTGAGTAATCCGTTCGATTATTTTCTTTATGCATTCTCGAAAGCGTTAAATGTTTAAAATACGTTTAAAATCGCGTCTTTGATTTTTCCGACCCATTTTTTTCTTTTCGAATTTTTCGACCTTGAAATTTTTCAGTTTTAATCGTTGCTATAGTAATGAGAACATCCCCCTTTTAACAAGTCTTAATGACACGTTTTATCAATCGTTAATATTAGCCACGCCCATAATTGATGTCGATTGATTTCTTAACCAATAAGTAGTCTTCGCACAACCGGTCATTTCTGTAATTGGTCTTATTTAAATTTGAATTTCGAAAAATCTAATTGTTAAATTTAAATGTTTTTTTTTTAATTTTTAATATTCTAAAAATTTATAAATTAAAGAAAAATTATATCGGTTTTAAATACTTCATACTATTTTATAGTTTATATTATTTGTTAACATTTTTAACTTTTTTTTCTTTTTATCATTGACAACTTGTGAATATGGCAAAGGTTACACTAAGGTAGCTTTGTTACTATGGTAGCGCTGTAAATCATTGAAATTTCAATGTTAAAAATTACAATCGAAATGCTTTTTTCTCTTCATAATTTGAAAACATTCAAAAAATTATCAAACTCTTATTCTTATTTTACATTGTAATAGATTTTTGGTTCTTATTTTATATTGTAACAGATTTTTTGATTCTTATTTTACATTGTAATAAATTTTTTTGTTTCTTATTTTACATTGTAACAGATTTTTTTTATTCGTATTTTACATTGGAATAGATTTTGATTCTTGTTTTACATCGTAATAGATTTTTTTGCTTCTTATTTTACATTGTAAAAAAATAATCAAAATCTTATGCGTATATCTTATACAGTAATATAATGCTATAACGCATAAGATTTTGATTCTTAAATTAAGAAAGGATCAAGAAATAATTACAAATCTTACAGGCTAAAAATTAATATAGATGCAAAAATACATCAAAATATTACTGAGGACAGTAAATGATATTTTTCTATTAAATTTGTAAATCGAAGGGAAAAAATCTATACAGGAAAGAAGAGCATAACTAATTTGTAAATTAATTAATGAAATACTGTTATTATTTTATAAAAAAATAATTATATCTATAAACACTACTGTCATGATAACATTTATTTTTCTAAGTATGCTAGTAGAATTCGCAAGGGCTTTCAAAGTTATTAGTGGTTGTATTTAGAAGAAAACTGGAGCAATTTTTATTGTTTTAAAACCATCAAAGTGATCGATATCGTAGTGGAAGGCATATAAACACACAGGCAGTCTTATAGAATTAAAAAATGATGAAATAATAATGAGTTATGTTAAATATTGACTCACAGCTTTTTAGATCTTTTTTTAGGATGCTACAGTGAAACATACTATAGTACTTGCAATTTATTTGATAATAGCTTTTCTGCGAAAACGTTTCTGGAAAAAACCGTAAATTTTTATTATTTAACTTGTATATGAAACATATAACAAGAATTTTATTTCTACATCATTAATTTCTTTTACCAAAATCTAATGAGTCAATCTGAAACCCCGAGATACAGAACTAAATAGCAGCATTTTTTATCTTACTCCTCCCTTTAGAGATAATGTCACAATTTTGATTAGATGCAATAAATCAAGCTCTTCCGATTAATAATAGGACTCGAGTTATTAATCTGGATTATTTCGATAAATTAACTATTGATAATCTTGCTATCTCGTCTTTATAAGTAGAGTATTTATAAAGATGATATTCTTTCCATTCTTATAATTATAACTTGTTATAACTATAAAGTTTAAACTCTAAAATTATCTGGTTTGAATATTAAAATTAATGCTATTATTATAATTTTACTTTTAAGTTTTAGTTAGAAAAAATTACAAACATAAATTATGGATAAAGTCTTTGTATAATTTACTATGTAATATGATAAAATATAAAGCGTTATTAAAAAAAAACAATAATTAAATAATCGATCATTTAAAAATTAGATGTTATTAAGTTCAAATATAGTTTGATGTGCATTCTTCAGTTAAAAAAGTTGCTACAGATATTCTTAATAATTCAGTAATTAATGAATATTTAATTGAATTTTTAAAAATATTTTTCTGTTAATAATAATTCCTTTAAGAAAATGATAGAATTTTTATAAGAATTATTATAGATCCAAAATTGTCTTAGGTCCGATCTATGGCAAAGGATCGGCATAATTTTATTCCATAATATGATTCAGTTTCTTTTTTTTTTTTCCATTTTTTCTGATCAGATTAATACTATGTATCTACTTAAGAAAGGATGTCTAAATTTTGTACTATTAAGTAAACTGAAAATATGTGAACAAAAATTTCGACCTAGGTATAGTGTAAGAATTTTAAAATACTGCATGTATATATTTCTTATGTATCTATGGGCTTGATTTATTGCATTATATGTGGGTTAGATTTATTGCATCTAATCAAAATTGTGATATTACCTCTAAACGGAGGGATATAACATAAAAAATGTTGCTACTTACTTCTCTATGTGGGGTTTCAAAATATGTATGTATGTATTTTTCTATATTGATTTTGCTTTTTATCCAGAAATATAATCTAAGATAAACATTTAAAAAAAAAAAAAAGACTATATAATTTTCTAACATGTTTCCTTATGAAGAGCGTGTAGAAGTTATATGATAAGTATTTTCTGTACTACGGACAATAATCACTTTAACACAATTTTGAGTGTTTACTGGCCGACAGCTACAGAAATAGTTACTGCAGTTAGACTGATAAAATATTCTGAATTTGATAATGTTTCTTGATTTCATTTTTTATTTATCGTTAAACTATTTGGGGATCAGAATACGGCATCTCAAAGTTAGAGGTTCAAATATTTTTTTATTGTTGTATTTTCAAGTTTTCTGATAAATACGATAAAAAAAAGTCGATTTTTAATATAATCTAACGATTTATACTGATGAGAAATTAAATCCAAATATAAAACATCATGAATACAAAATATTTCTACCAATTACAAGAGGAAAAAACTTTAAGCATAATTATTTGAATAGGTCATTTGAAAATCTCTGTATAAGTCCATTTTAAAATCGTTTAAATATTGAAAGAGTTTTTCAAAAATTAATGAATCACTGGAATTTTTCCCAATATTTTAAAAATTTAACTGATGAGCTATTCTACTATGTTAATTTGATTTTATATCAGAGTACTAATTACTAATGAAATTATTTTAATATGAAAAATAGATTTATGGAAATTCTCGAATAGCCAATTTATATGGCTTAAAAAATATATATATTTTTTAAATAATTTAATATAAAAGTAAAAAACGAGATCATATTGTTTATTTTATTGAATTTTAAGTAAAATTTTAAACAATATATAATTAATATTCAAAAATGCAAGAGAATTAGCGGAAGATTCCAGCAATGAAAAAATAAGAACATAATAAAATATGAACGAGTTAAAGATAATAGATACTTTACAGTTTTAATAAAAATATTAAACATAAGATTTTTATTAAGAAATTTCCTTTGATTGAGATTGGAAAGGTAACCTATATAAGACAAATCTTTTATTACAAAACTTAATGCATAGCAACATAAATAATTTGATCGATAGGAATGTGAGGCTCGGGAGACCTCCTGTTTTACTGCGATCGAACATCATGACTTCATCGATATAAATTATGAAGATAAAGATTATTTGTGTATTATTTCACCTATTAACCTACTTTCCGAAGAAAACTGAGTCTTATAAGATCGTTATGATATCTCAGTTGTCTGTTTAACTGATACGTCCCCTCCTAACAATTTTTAAATTAATTATCGCATTTTCACGAATTCTATAGACATGTTCTGCCATTGATGTTGACCTTGATGCTACATCTTTCAACCCCTTTAGTTATAATCATTTAAAAATGATGGACGATTTCTCCTAAAAATATTTGAATTGTTTAAATCAGATTGGTTTAAATCAACAGTTCCCAATTTGTGGTACGCGAGACATAACTAGTGGTACGTGAATAATCTTGACTTCCTATTTGTATGCGAGGCATATCTTTGTTGGTGGTACTTCAATTTTTGAATTTTGAATTTGATGGTATGTAGTATGAAAAGGTTGAGAACCGCTGGTTTAAATGATTTTTACTAAAATGCAGAATATTAATGTTGATGACCTCGAAATAAGATTAATTAATCTTGCAGTTTCAGCCATTCAAACATGGTGGCAGTTAAAACTTCTCAGGTTTCTTCCTAATGGAGATGATATGTGAACCTGAAGTTGGATTATCTGATAAAGATCGGAGGCAGGATTATCAAATAGTCCAAGTTTAGTTCCTTTTCAGATCGATAACATTTTAAACTCACAGCTGTAATTATTCCAAAATGCTCGATATGTTAGGAAAATAGGTGATTGCTTGCTTTTATGCTAAATATATTTGTAACATAGACTTAACAATTGATACAGCAAGAGGATTAAAATATACACTTAGAGAATATGGAAGGGAATTTAAGTGTAGTAACGTAATAAATTACCTTTCCAAAATTCTTCCTACAAATTAGGAAATCTACGAACAACTTAATTTACTCTTTTAAAAATTTATTTTTTATTACAGTTTACGCATAACTTACGATAAAAAAAGGTAATAAACCTGAAGAAAACGATAAACATCCTTCTTTACGCATTCGGGTAATAAAACTTCGGTTTCCTTTTATGACAAAAATAAATATTGTGTTAAATTAATACTATTACAATGAAATTTATCAATGTTCTAAATATCCTTAATTTTAAAATTTATGTAAAAAATCTCTTAAAACTTTTAACAAGGTCATGATGATGGTTTAACCTCATTCATAAAGATACTAAATTAAAACATCATGAATAAAGACCTAAAGGTCATCATTCGTGAACTTTTAACATGGTCATGAATGATGTTTAAGAGAAAATTTATTAAAGTCAGCTAGAACAAAGCGAATATATTCTATTCATCATATACAACAGAGTAAATCTGCTTAATAGAAGCTCATTTTTAATACTGGCTCCAGTCATATTTTGCTTTATTTTGTGCTACCATCATACTGTTTGCCTTCAGAACTCCTTCAAAAAATAGTAGTCTATTATTTCTTGTAATTGAAAACGTTCTGATAGCGATATCATAATGGTAACACAAATCAAGCAAACCTATACGTTAGTGAAGTTAATATTAGACTGGATAAGTGTCATGCTAATTGTAATTAAGTTTCGTTGGACACACAAAAATATGTAATGATCATTTAAACTTATTAACACAGTCCACATAAGCAGTATTATATATTCTAAATTATTAATTTAAAATATAAGATAAATTTAAAATTTTTAAATGAGTAAACTGCAGAATGCAAGTTTACTCATTTAAGAATTCTAAACATTTTAACATCATTAAATTTTATTCCATTATTAACATTAATGATATCAGATGTTTATTTTATAATAAATAGTATCAGTTTTTGTTTAAATTAAAGGTTTTCTTTAAAAGTTTTTTGGCTTTGTAAATTTTTGTTACAGGCTTTTGATAGCTCAAAATCTACTATAATTTTTGTATTTAGAGATAATATAAACATAATAATAATACTATATAGATATATGACTTTCTAACGTGAATTTTATTTTACTGCTAATCTTATATTAGCGATAATTATAACAAGATTATTATTTTTTATTGTTATTTGAATTTGAACAGTATAAAATTTTGGTTTTAATTAAAATGTACAATATTTTATATTGAATATTTTATTAATAAAAAAAAATTTTTAAGGAGTAATTTAAAAAAAAGACCACAATAAGCATAGAATAGTTAAAAATAAGGACTGTGTTCAAAGAACTGAAAAGTACTGCTTATGTGGACTGTGTTAATGTTTTATGAAGTTTAAATGATGGTTACATATTTTTGTGTGTCCAACCAAACTTTAATTAGGATTAGCATGACACTTTTCCAGTCTAATATATTAACTCCATTCGTATAAGTTTGCTTGATTTGTGTTACCATTATGATGTCGCTATCAGAACGTCTTCAATTACAAGAAATAGACTACTATTTTTTGAAGGCAAACAGTATGATGGTAGCACAAAATAAAGCAAAATATAATTTGGAAGCCAGTATTAAAAATGAGCTCCTACTTAGCAGATTTACTCTACTGTATAGGATGAATAGAACATATTCGCTTTGTTCTAGCTTGACTTTAATAAATTTTCTGTTAAACATCATTCATGAGGTCTTTATTCATGATGTTTTAATTTAGTACCTTTATGAATGAGGTTAAACCATCATGACCTTGTTAAAAGTTTTAAGAGATTTTATACATAAATTTTAAAATTAAGGATATTTAGAACATTGATAAATTTCATTGTAATAGTATTAATTTAACACAATATTTATTTTTGTCATAAAAGGAAACCGAAGTTTTATTACCCGAATTTACATTCAGCAAAATTTCAAAGAGCAAGCGATTTATAAGACCTTTTATCAAAAATCTTTTTATTAAAAACAAATGTATAAAACAATAACTTTTGTCGTGAAATTCGATATATAATAGCCAGTTTAATTGTTAGGAGCACAGTCAGTTCTTCATTTATAATGAGGACTATATAAAACTCTGAAGCTTTCCAAGATGTATTAATTTAACACAATATTTATTTTTGTCATAAAAGGAAACCGAAGTTTTATTACCCGAATGCGTAAAGAAGGATGTTTATCGTTTTCTTCAGGTTTATTACCTTTTTTTATCGTAAGTTATGCGTAAACTGTAATAAAAAATAAATTTTTAAAAGAGTAAATTAAGTTGTTCGTAGATTTCCTAATTTGTAGGAAGAATTTTGGAAAGGTAATTTATTACGTTACTACACTTAAATTCCCTTCCATATTCTCTAAGTGTATATTTTAATCCTCTTGCTGTATCAATTGTTAAGTCTATGTTACAAATATATTTAGCATAAAAGCAAGCAATCACCTATTTTCCTAACATATCGAGCATTTTGGAATAATTACAGCTGTGAGTTTAAAATGTTATCGATCTGAAAAGGAACTAAACTTGGACTATTTGATAATCCTGCCTCCGATCTTTATCAGATAATCCAACTTCAGGTTCACATATCATCTCCATTAGGAAGAAACCTGAGAAGTTTTAACTGCCACCATGTTTGAATGGCTGAAACTGCAAGATTAATTAATCTTATTTCGAGGTCATCAACATTAATATTCTGCATTTTAGTAAAAATCATTTAAACCAGCGGTTCTCAACCTTTTCATACTACATACCATCAAATTCAAAATTCAAAAATTGAAGTACCACCAACAAAGATATGCCTCGCATACAAATAGGAAGTCAAGATTATTCACGTACCACTAGTTATGTCTCGCGTACCACAAATTGGGAACTGTTGATTTAAACCAATCTGATTTAAACAATTCAAATATTTTTAGGAGAAATCGTCCATCATTTTTAAATGATTATAACTAAAGGGGTTGAAAGATGTAGCATCAAGGTCAACATCAATGGCAGAACATGTCTATAGAATTCGTGAAAATGCGATAATTAATTTAAAAATTGTTAGGAGGGGACGTATCAGTTAAACAGACAACTGAGATATCATAACGATCTTATAAGACTCAGTTTTCTTCGGAAAGTAGGTTAATAGGTGAAATAATACACAAATAATCTTTATCTTCATAATTTATATCGATGAAGTCATGATGTTCGATCGGAGCACTGACTTGATTTTTAATTATTTATATATATTAGAAATTAAATGATTCTAATGCGTTTTTTATTAGTTCCATTTTGAAAATTATCCAGAATCAATCCGAATACTAATTATTTATAATAAGGGAGATGTCTAATTAAATATTTATTATAATTAATGTTATATGCATTAAAAATGCATTTAAAAATTTAATAAATCCTTCGTGCTTTTCGAGAAAGTACGACTGTTTGTTTATTCATTCGTCATACGCGCTTTCAAAATAATTTCATTGCATGCAATGGGGCATTTTTATAAGTTTATAATGCCTTAAAACATGCCTCTCTTCTCGTATTCAGTATAACTATGATGATATAGAAAGATTGCATTAAATTAAATTTTTAAATCCTATCATCCGAGAGAGAAAAAAAATTTCTGTAAATGAGCAACCTCGCAGTTTCAAAATTTTGATTCTTAATAAAATTCAGAACATGTATACTCTTCAGAATGAAAATTTCGAACAATATTTTTGACATTATAGTTTTGTATTCGTTTACAAATAGGTATAGCGAAATTATTGTTTGGAAATGACATTTTACTGTCAACAAAAATCTCCTAGTGACAAAATCGTGAAGTTTGCGTGACGGATAGAATTTGAATTATTGAAAGAGCAACATTAAAAAAAAGTGTTAACTTTCTATAAAATAAAATATTGCTGTTCGATGTCATTAAATAATATATAGTTCATTAAAAACGTATAGAGTTTACATATATAATAATTAAATCTAACAAATTGTGTGAATCTTAAAAACTATATCGATCAATATATCTAAATTTAGATGAACGAAATAGGATTTCTGCTTTATCTTTATTCATTTTGTAGAAAATTAACATAAATAAGGCATTAAAATGGGTTTTTGTATACTTAACCGTTACTTATTTCGCGTGATAAGATCTAAATAAAATATATGACCTGTGTATAATCTATGGAGATGGTTCCTTAGCTGAAGATGTTTTCTACATCGACCTTCATAGAAATGCAGAAGACGTAACAAAGAAATATAGCTTTCCCTAAGGCAAACAGGCTGTCTTCACTTCTTTTTCTAACGCAACTACAAGTTGTGCGGTTTCTTATGTCCCTTTAATCTTTTTCTTTCTTTTTTTAATGCGAATTAATACTCTCATTTTATCTGACTAAGGACCGCATTCCTCGAACGATACAAGCCCAAAAAAATTTTTTTTGCACATTTGATTTAGGTTAAATCCCTTTTGCAACTCGCATATTTATCTGTATAGGCGTGACAAATATTTTAAATATATTCAGTAAACTTTTAAAATTAGTTTATCAGTTTTATTGAATATATGCTGATGTTTTGTTTCGTTAGTTTTTACTTTTATTGTTCTGTAGATGCGTATCTTTTTTTTATATGCTATACGCCTTACTACCAATTTAAGTTTTAAAACTTGATTTCAAACTTCATTTAAATAACGTCAACTACGTTTACTATAAGTCCTAAAATTTTTTTTAAATATTTTCCTGGAATTCAATCATTTATAATCTTATCATTTCACTAATTTAGACAGATATTTATTCAAAACAGATTTTTTTTTCCTCAATTGCCTTACTACCAATTTAAGTTTTAAAACTTGATTTCAAACTTCATTTAAATAACGTCAACTTTACTATAAGTCTTAAAATTTTTTTTAAATATTTTCCTGGAATTCAATCATTTATAATCTTATCATTTCACTAATTTAGACAGATATTTATTCAAAACAGATTTTTTTTTTTTCCTCAATTAACTCTTTACTTCAATTTGCTTAAAAATGGCGGACTTTTAAACGGCGATGGTTCTCCCTAATAACTTTTGAACTATTTGAATGAATTTTTATAAAATTTAACATGTTATCAGATTTAAAATATGATTATTTAGAATCGTATCATATATTCGATCGTTGAAAAAAAGGCGGATGTTCGATCTTATGAAGTTCTCTGTAAAAAATATACTATATACAGTAGAAGTCGATTATCCGAAGCATTATTGCCACAAAAAAATTTTAGACTAGTAGGCCTACTGTATCTATTTTTAGTGCAGTTGTATTTTGCTGAAGTATTAGTCCTGTTCTTGGTCCTGCCGGATAGGTAAAAAGAGGGATAAGTGTAATCGGAAACACTCTTTTTTACCGTATAAAAATGACCACAGTAAGAAATTCGTGTAAAAAGAGAGATACACCTGTCTCTCCTTTTACATAGTATGTTCTTCAAAAACATCGTGTAAATTGAAGCCAACATTTGTATAAAAATGCCATTTTTTATGCAAATATTTAGTCTTGATTTACACGGTAGATTAATTCTACAAAAATATCGTGTAAATTGATGCTAACATTTGTACAAAAATGCCATTTTCTATACTAATTTTTAGTGTTGATTTGCACGATATTTTTGCAAAACTCGTGCAATTTTTTCATCGTATAAAGTAATTGATTCTGCAAAAGGAGAGATAGGTGTATATATTCAACGATTATAGCACGGAAATAATCTTAATTTGTCATTACAGGACTTAAAAATCAATTGCTGGCTTTAATTGTTATGTGGACATTTTGGTAATTATTTGCAAACCATTTTCTAACTTAATTACGTTTCATAATACAGTACTTCATACCTTATATCTTTTTTAAAATAAGCTGGGTATTCTCATGTATATTTGATTATCAGAACTATTCGATTAATCGGAACCAATTTGTTTTAAATTAGTTCGTATAATGGACTCTCTACTTTATATATTATCAACTATAGAATCTATTTAATAGGTTTTATGATATCTAAAATATAAGCTATACAATTAAAAGTGATTTTGATAATATATAATTTAATTCAGGGCTCCAAAATAAAGATTATGTTCGAAACGTATACTTAGTTCTCTTCAAAAACTGCTGTATATTAAAAAGTATTTTTAATACTGTCTTAGCATATTTATAATAATAAAATTAAATTTTGTTCATATATCACTAAAAATGTTAATTCAACGACATTATCTGATAATCACTTGAATTTGGATTCTTGTTTCCCATTATCACATGGAAGACAAGAATCCAAATTCTGTCTGTCATGAATAGTCTGCGATCGAGATGATTTCTTCTCTTATTGGGAAAATTTGACAAATTTCTATAAGACCGGACGAAAGGTCTTCAGCGCTTTTATGCAAAACCGGCGCTTCCTTCCCTGAAAAAAGAAAACAAATTCTACGTGATTTTATATACATTTTAATGTTTTAATGTAGTACGTTGATATATATATATATATATCAACGGCATGGACAGTAATAGTAAAACGGACTGTTGTGTTTTCGCATCACATAGCAACGTGATGTGAAATACGGATCGTGTAAACCCAAACATAAGAAGACGTAACTGAGAATATCATAAGAGAAAAGCAAACAGTAGCAAATTATAATATTTTAATTCGTTTATATTTCCTTATTTTGTAGAAATGATGAATCAAGTCGCATTAATTAATATTCAAACCATAACAAAAACGTATTCATAATTTTGCAACGTTTTGGCATTCCTCTTGTATCGGCGCCCTCATGCCTTGCTTACTTTGCTTACCGCCTTTCGCCGGCCCTGAATAAAGTTTTGTTAGGATTTCTATATTATGAAATTGCGAATATTAATATTTATCGAACTAAATCCTATGTCAAAATTCGTAGAAGTTATTTATCACAATAAATAACATAGATAGAAGAGAAGTGATTGCATAAAATTTAATATAGAGGAAATATACTAATAATTATCATTTAGGATATTCTTAGAAAGTCATTTGCAGTGTAAATAGACCCGTGCAAACGAGTTATATCTTTTCAAGTAACTATTATCGAACTAAATTCTATGTCAAAATTCGTAGAAGTTATTTATCACAATAAATAACATAAATAGAAGAGAACTGATTGCATAATAATAATAATAATAATAAAGATTCTTATCTTTTAAGATTTTAAAAATAAATAACTTTTTTTTATTAACTTTATACCATAAAGATTAAAACAAAACAACATTGTATTTTCTAGAACAAAACTTGAAACTATAAAGATGTTATTAATTTAATATAGAATTCATAAATGTAGTAGATCACATATATGCTTATACAACGGTTTTCAATCTAATGTCTTTCAATTTATAAATATTTTTTATTTCGTATTTATTGAAAATATATTACATATAAGAGTCCTTCTTATGAAAATTCCCAATTTTATTCTGTCTCCATATATCCGAAATTAAAAATTGTCATTGATTCTATTTGTTAGTAAAGTTTCGAGACTAAATTTACGATTTAAAATTGGATTAGACTACTTATTGAGTTAAAAAAAAATGCAGAAAACATTCTACTTTCAATGATAAATGCAAAATATTTCGTGTTGAAAACTATGTCAAATATAAAAATTGTAAGTATTTAAATACTCACAGGAGTCTTGACCCCTTATTTAAATATTGTGCCAAATACATATAATTTAACAGAACATACGATACTTCTTCTTAAGTTCATCTCCATTATTTTAAAACTGACATTTCCATCAAATAGAAGGGACAATTCTAAGAACTTATGTAATATCCCTTTGACAGTCGAATCACTGTACAGGAGTCTTGACCCCTTATTTAAATATTGTGCCAAATACATATAATTTAACAGAACATATGATACTACTTCTTAAGTTCTTAAGTTTATCTCCATTATTTTAAAACTGACATTTCCATCAAATAGAGGGGACAATTCTAAAAACTTATGTAATATCCCTTTGACAGTCGAATCACAGATTCCTAAAAGTTTGTTATCATTAGAAAGATCTAATCCTCGGATTTCTGCGAAATCCAAAAGTTTTTAGTGTTTTCAATAATTTAAAAATTAAAGAATAAGGTGTTGTCCTACCGAAGCACGGCGAAAGTGGTATAGGGGAGCCGAAACACCCAAAAATCCTTAGTGGGCTAGGAGTCAAAGGTTTACGAGATATAGAGCCGCAAAGTTCCGTTGGTTGCAAACGGTGCATATAGTTTGACGTTGTGCCTGGCATCCCGAAGTCTGCGATGCGACGCGTCGCGTTCCCGTGCTCCGTTACCTATGCCGCCTCCCCCTATGGGTAAGGGGTTAGAATATGCCCACTGGCTGACCCCGCGTGGAGTAAAAGGCTCCTAAAGGGGTCACCTCGTACCATTCGGTGGTTGTTGCGTCCATCACTGGGTCCCTATACTGAACCGGGAGTGGATTTAGGGCGAGGCAGAACCAAAGTGGGCTGAGGGAATCGCCTTGGAAAATACCATGTATAATGCGTATGGGTTCTGTGGCTATGTGATTGTTATTTATTCTGACATGATGGGTTCTGTGGCTACGTGATTGTTATTTATGGTGATGTACAGTGTTTTTTTCCAGTGTTGCATTATGTTTTGTAGGAATGTGATGTATTTGGTATTGATTTTATAGAGTTGTATTGTCTATATGAGCCATGAATGTGATAAAAGGGAATTAAATAGCATACTATTTAGTGTCTGTATGAGCCATGAATGTGGTATGCTGTCAAATGCCTTTTTGTAACGCTGCTTGTAAGTATCTGTGTTGTCTGTGTACTTGTTTTAGTATTGTTGTGTTGATGATCAGCTGCACTTTGCACCCCATGTATCTTCTACAGCAGCCTTTCTGTTGTTTTGTGAGAATGTTGTTTTCTTTGATGTATGCATATATTTTGTTGGTGATACATGAAGTTAAAATTTTGTATAGTTTGTTGGTAAACATGTGATTGGTCTGTATTATGATGGGTTTCCGGTGTTAGTGCTCTTGGGTTTTAAGTTATGCCGTGTGTAAGAAAGGAAGGTGTGTCTTTTGGTTCGTGTAATGATGCCATAAGAAAGGAAGGTGTGTCTTTTGGTTCGTGTATGAGATTTGTGAGATATGTGCTCTTGGGTTTCATGAAAGTGATGTCTTGTGTAAGAAAGGGAGGTAGGTTCGTGTATGAGATTTGTGAAATGTTTGGCTAGTAAGTCATGAAGACAGGTAAAATGTTTGTACCAAAAATTTTGGATGCCATCTACAACAGGAACAGGTAAAATGTTTGTACCAGAAATTCTGGAAGCCATCTACACCAGGGGTCTTTCCAGTTGTGAGTGTATCTAATTGTGTTTGTGAGTTCTTCAGTAGTAATGATGGTATAGGGCATTTCCTGTACATCTAATGTGCGTGTCTCCTCTTCTGCAATCCAGCTGGCCCTCTGGTTATGTGTAACTGGCACTGTCCACAGGGCAGACCAGAAGCTAGTGAGTTATTGTTGTGTTGGTATTTCACAGTTTTGTGCTTGTTTAGGCTCTTTAGTTTTTATGTTTCTGTAGAAATGTCTTTTCATTGTTTGTGAATAGTGTGTTGTCTAGTTTACATGCTAAGCTGGTTTTGTATCATTTCAAGTGTTGTGATTTTGCTGTAATTAGTGTGTCTATGTATTCTTTAATGTGTGTATTGTGGTTTTCATGGCGTGTGTGTTTTAGTTTTCAAAATCTTTCTAATAGATTTCATGAGTTTTGCAGAGTGCTGTTTTTTGTATTGGGTGAGTCTACCTAGTTCTGTTCTGATTTCGTTGATTTGTTTTTCAAGTTGTTTTTGCCAGGCAGGGTTTAAGTGGTGTTTTTTGTTTGTGCCCATCTTATTTGGAAGTGTTTTATGACCTAGGGTGTGTAGTGACAGTGACAGCAGTGACATAAATGTGTGTAATTCCATGAGTGTTGTTTCTGTATTAATAAGTTTAGGTAGAATGTGTGTATTTCATGCAATGTAGTGTATTGTTCAACTGTTGTGAGTTGTGTAGTTTAGGGATGCATGGACGTTGCATGGGATCTGTACCTGTGAATTTGGTTAATGTTTCCTGGAGTGTGTCAGTGAGTTTAGTTATTAGGTTTGTGTCAGTGTTGTTGATGGGCTGCGTGTTATTGTCAATGTATGTTATTTCTGGTGTCTGTTCCACATCGTGTTTTATTTTTTATGAGAGTGATGTCTGTTATAGTGTACGGTTTTGTTTGTTAGGATTGTTCTGTCGTAGGACATCTTGTGTGTTGAGTTTTCTAAGATTGTGTGTGGTATGTATTTGTAATATGGTGTGAGTGTGTTTATAAATTTATTGCAAGCTTTTGGTGTATTATGTTTGCTACTTGGTTGTGTCTGTGCAAGTAGTCTGTTTGTGCCAGCAGCTTGTAACCTGACATAATGTGTTGAATCGTTTCGGGTGCTATGTGGCATTTCCTACATGTATCGTTTATTAATGTGCTGTCTTTCAGTATGTATTTTCTGTAGTTTTTCATGTTTATTACCTGGTCTTGCTATTATAAACCCTTCTGTTTCAGTAAATAGATTCCCCCTGACTAACCAGCTGTTTGATGCATTGGCGTCAATGAAATGTTTCTGAAGGTCGTGTAGGTGTCTGCAATGGAGTTTTTTTCTACAACAAGGATTTCTTTTCTTGTATGTGTGCAATGTTGTCTATTTGGCATGGAGTGTTTTTTTCTGTTATGTGGCAGTGTTGTCTATTTGGCATGGAGTGTTGTTCTGAAAATTTAGTGGTATTATGTTTCTATCTGCTAGCTGTGTAGTTCTGATGTTATGTTGTGTTTTATGGAAGATCTTCTCAGATTATAGATCTGTCTGTCATGTAAATGTGGGATGTCAATAAGTCCACGTCCACCTTCCTTGCGTGAGAGAGTACTCTATTTATTATCTACAGGGAGGCGAAATATGCTGGGGGCGAAATGTGCTGGGGGCGAAATATTCCGGTGGCGAAATGTCCTGATACCTTATTTTAATCATAAGACTTGCCACTATCAAAATATGTCAAACATTTTGTTGGACGGATAATATTTCATATAGAAAATTGTGATCTCCGTTATCTCATATAATGAACGAAAAGTTATCAAAAAAATGAAATTCGGAAAATTTTTTTACATCTTTAGAAAGACAATAAAAACATATTTAATTATAAAATTATCAAAAAATTTAACTGAAAATTAAGCGAGATTTTACTTTTTTAATTTTTGCTAATTAATTAGGTTTAATTTGTAACATCGAATATTTACTAAAGGGGCTGAGATTTCAATAAAAATTCCAGATATCGAGAGTTGACTATATTTGCAATTTTGTAGCTTATTTATTATCTACAGGGAGGCGAAATATGCTGGGGGCGAAATGTGCTGGGGGCGAAATGTTCCGGTGGCGAAATGTCCTGAGGGCGAAATGATCCGGGGGCGAAACGTTCTCGGGGCGAAATGTAGGGGGCGAATTGTCGGAGGCGAAATGCAGGGGGCGAATTTTCCGTAAACCGCTGGCGGTACCCAAATCCATCACTAGAGTCTGCGATGGGATCCCATTCGGACACCGGACCGCCCGGCGGGCATGCCTGCCTCGAACCATATTTTCGTCCCAACCCCCTCGTATTCGGAGGAAAAAGCCATAGCTAGAAGCTCCATATTACGCGCGTGAATAAAAAAAATACCTATGCCGCCTATACGCCTCTGTGTCTCGTAAACCTTTAATTTTTGACTCCTGGTCTACTAAGGATTTTTTTAATGTTTATGCCCCCCTTTCGATCTGTACCACTTTCGCCGTGCTTCGGTAAGGCGACAATTGTACCAAGAATAAAATTAAATTAAAATTGTAATTACTTTAAAAAGACAAAATTGGCAGGTGGCGTTATAACCTAATAATGACTAAAGTCACTCCGTCGTCGCCGGACAAGTACGGACACCCTTTACCAGTCTATTTGCCGACAATCGGATTCAACGATTGGCTGTGTGTGTGTCACGTGATCCACTTCAGCCATTTTGGAGACAAAGCAGCGGACCATTTTAAATTAAAATTCACAATTATTCTTACAATAATGTAGTATTTACAGCCAAATGAAAATTTTAGCTTTTTAACACATTATTACTCAGAAATATTGGATGATAATTTAAAATATCCTGAATGTTAGATAATATTTCTGAATAATATTGTGTTAAAAAGTTAAAATTTTCATCTGGCTGTAAACATTACATTATTGTAAGAATAGTTGTGAATTTTAATTTAAAATAAATTAAATATGATAACAAATAAATATTTTTATTTACATTGCTTTTTGTTATTTATATTGATCCTATTTTTAATCTTACTTCATCTGATGTTATTAGTTATGCTGATGATTTTGAAAATTTTCGGAACTGACAGAGATAGGTTGCAAAATGATCTCAGAGATGTATTTGATTGGTTTGTTCAGAGTAAAATTACAGTTAAACTTTCAAAAGTCAATTGTGATTTGTTTTTCACTGGCAGAGACTCGGTGTGAAAAAATTTTTATTGGCAATACTGAACTAACATCTGTAACCAATATGAGAGATCTTGGAGTTTATTTTGATGCTAAACTTACATTTCGGGATCATGTATATTATATTGAGAAAAAATTACGAACTAGGATGGGAATTATTTATAGAAATTTATTTTATTTAAAATCTGCTCGGATAAAGAATTTAATTTTTAATTCTTTTATCCAACCATTGATTGATTACGGTATTATTGTTTAGTCTTCTACGGCTGCCTCTAATATTCAAAGTTAAAGAAATTACTTGGATTTGGTTCTGTAGATAATTCTGTATTGGGTGAATATAGTATTGAAACGTTGCATTCCCGTATTTTCTATTTTGATGCAATATATTACTTTTATTATTTTCATAATCAATTTGAATTTTTTATAGGAGGCTTGAAAATCCCAGATTTAAGATTACGTAAACAACAGTTGTTTAATTTTGGTGTATTTAGATTAAATCGCACTCGACGTTCTTTTCCTTTTCGCTTATTTAATTCAAAATTTATAAATGAAAGATCTTGGAGTTTATTTTGATGCTAAACTTACATTTCGGGATCATGTAGATTATATTGAGAAAGACTTGGGTTGGTGCTGCTTTCGCCACCAGTGGCCAAGGGAGACTGTAGTAAACTTTCCTAATGTGAGCCTCTGCCTAACTCACAGACATGGACCTTGTTAACCTGAGTGATGTCCGAGCCAGTATGCTTTTGTTTGCTGCTTGGTATCATTGCAAATATAGAAAAACATCACTGAGGTGGGGACATCTGCTACCATTTAGTTGAGCATAGTGGAATAGCCTTCTAGCAAGGGTGACTCTACTAGAAAAGGATTTCTGATTTGCATCACCTATTCCGCCCACGTACACCCCTCCGCCACTTTGAGGCAGCTTAGCAGGATTCGGGAGGTGTTATTATTATTATTATTATTATTATTATTATTATTATTATTATTATTAAGCATGTAGTTAGTCATACATTTTATTTATATAGTTTAACTGACCACAAATTTTTGCAAGATAAGCATTAAGTATTGACTTATAAACCCTTTAGTAAGCAAATATTTTATTGTCAGAAATGTTTTCAATGCACTTGGTGCATTGTATTAGAAGCCATGGAAGATGCCAAATGCATTGAAAATAAAGTTCAATATCATCCAAGCACAAAATAGCAGTCAAGTAGAAATCACTTTTATTAACAGAAATTAAAAACATTTTCGGAATTTTTATCATACCATCTTCAGTTAGAATAGAATTAGAATAGAATAACTTCAAAACATATTCTAGAACAAAATTTTTTCCGTATTTCAAAAATTGATATAGCCGAAGAGCAGATATTGGAAATACAATTTTTTATTAGTAAAATGAAATATATAAAAATTAATCAAGAAATAATATAGCATAGTACATAGTAAAACTTAAAAATAATAAAATAAAATAAAAAATAATAATATTTTTGGTACATCTCATTCTAAGATTAGTGGGTGGTACATATCAATCATATGTTAAGCGGATCCATATTAACAAAGAAAAAACAAAATATAAAACATAACGTCTCTTAAATCAGATGTTTAGGATTATTTATTGAAATTATGAACCGCATATCTCCAGGCTTTTGATATTCCATCTGCCTGCTGTGAATTAATAACAAGTTCTCCATCACTAGCTTTTAGGATCTCGATTTTCTCTGCATTAAAAAGATCTTTAGAGTCTTGCACTTTTCTAACAACTTTGGCTTTATCTCAAAGAATATTAATATCTTTCTCAAAGGCCCTTTGGGCTAATGCTGTAACAAGATTTCCTCTCTGCACATTGTCTTTATGTTTGTTTAATCTGTCTTTAAAGTTCCTTTTCGTGGCCCCTACATATACTTCTCTTCTGCGGTCCTGGACATTATCCACTGGGATCTTATAAACCCGAGTCGAAATCTCCTTTTTTCTTTGTCATTCCTTATTAGGCTGAAAATTGTAGGTGGTCTTTTGTAAGAGCATTTTTGTTAGTTTTCTTTAATGCCTTTGTTAGCATCCTATACTCATGGATCCTGTAAGGAGGGCTTTGCATTTTACTTTTTTGTTTTTGTTTTGTGCAATCTTGTTGAACTTTTATTATAAATAAGGTCAGTTAGACAAAATGCCATTTACAGTATTGAAACATTTACACTGTGATGTGAACAAAAAATTCAACTGAGAGCCAAGACATAATCATATCACATTCTCTAAAATACAATTTCATTGAAATTGTTTGTTCAGCAGAAAATATTAAAGAATTATTTCTCATTTCTGAATCTCAACAAAAATATTTAACAAAGTTTAAATGATAAAAATAAATCAAAATCAAAACACACTAAAGAAATTTTTCTCCAACTAACAGGAATGGAAAGTCGATCAGCACATACATGATCACTGGAAACACAAATATGATATCTGAAATCAGTTGAAAATAACCATTCTATATTTTCTAGATGATCAGAACTATTTGAAAATGCACAAATTGTTGATCAGAAACATTGAAGATTGGTATATTTCCATTTAGTATTAATTGATGATATGTGCATTACCAGTAACCATATTTTATTTGTTAAAAAAGATTGATCTACACATTGCCAATTTTATTTTGAATCACTCTGTAAATTAATATTTTTGAATTTATTTAAATATGAACATTTATATACATCCACATATTTGTATACGTTTGTTTGGAAAGTAATTTCGTTTTTTTTCATAACAATCTCCAAGATGAAGCGGGCCGTATAAAAATTGAAATGTATCTAAGGGCGAATTTAACATTACAAGAACATATTGTAATAATGTAATGAAATTATTGATGGCAACATTAGCTAATATATTAATGATTAATAAGTTACTTTGACATAAAATACTTTCTGGTAGTAGCATGATTCCATGCTTGTAGAACTTCTGATCTTTGTTTGCAAAAAACTAAACCAAGTGATTTTTGACATCCTCTGTCTAAAGAGTTCTGTAAAAGACCCGAACAAGTAATAATCAGAGGATGCCAGATATGGTGAATATGGTAGGTGCAATAGCACATTCCATCCAAGCTGTAACAGCTTCTGGCAAGATATTAAACTTGTATGAATTCTGCATTATCATGATGAAACACTAAGCCTTTTTTGTTAATCAATTCTGGCCTCTTATGTTTGATGAAATCACTCAATTTGTCCAATTGATGGTAGTACCGAATTAATTGTGGAATTATCTGGTAGAAGTTCAGAAAAAAAAAATAATTTCCTTGAAATTCCACTAAACAGAGAACATCACTTTTTTTGATGAATATCTACTTTTGAAGGGCTTTGAGCTGGCTCAGCTTTTCTGCTCCATGATTGCTTACATTCAACATAGTTGTAAACCATCCATTTTTCATTGCCAGTTATGATTTGCTTCAGAAATGGATCATTTTCTTCATTTGAACAGCAAATCACAGATGTCAATGCAACGGAGCAAATCTCTTTCTTTGAGAACATGGAACCCAAATATCGAGTTTTGAAATAATACCAAGTCGTTTCATATGGTCATGAACAGTCGAATTTGACATATTCAATCTCGTAGCAATTTCTCATGTTGTTATTTGGTGGTTTCCTTCAACCAATACCTTTATTTTGTCTTCATCAGCCTTAACAGGCCTTATAGAATGTAGTGCATCTTTAATATCGAAATTGTCAGAATAAAATTTTGCAAACCAGTTTTGGCATTGGCATTCTTTTTAACACATCTCCATACACTTCACATAACTTTTTCTTGCTTGATCAGCATTCTTACCTTTTTGGTAATAAAAAGCAAAATATGCTGAAAATGCTCTTTTTTGTTTTCCAGTTTTGATACGACACCAAAAAAAACAACTGCACAGAATCAAAAAAGTTTTTTTTATAAATAAAGCTTGAAATGCCAGCTGTCAAAATTTATAATGACAGTATGGTGTAGAACAGGGGTGGGCAATTATTTTCTGCTGAGGGCCGGATAAACAATCTCCAGGATGAAGCGGGCCATATAAAAATTGAAATGTACCTAAGGGCAAATTTAACATTACGACACCATTTTGTAATAATGTAATGAAATTATTGATGGCAACATTAGCTAATATATTAATAATTAATAAATTACTTTGACATAAAATAATTCATGTTTAAGCAAGATTGATTCTTGTACAAATGTATTCCTCTCACCATCACACAGGACAAGAATAATGGTTGTGCCAATTTATCTGCACACATTCTTGTTAATCTCGCTATGCACACGGGACAAGAATAATGGTTGCGCCAATTTATCTGTATATGTTTTTGTCAATCTCACTATGGGTGTATAGGTTGAGCCAATTTATCTGCTCCTTCTTAATCACGCTATCGTGTGTAGCAACTTTTATGATACTTACACAAAGAATATATTCGTGTATCAATATTATTTTTAAATGTACATTTTTTTGTGTTATTTTCTTAGTTTTTGTTTGTAAGAAAAAGAGACCTGTGTTATTTTCTTAGTTTTTGTTTGTATGCAAAGAGTTCGAAAGCATTCATAGAAACTGTTATTTTCTTAGTTTTTGTTTGTATACAAAGAGTTCAAAAGCATCCGTAGAAACTAAGTTTTTGTTTGTATGCAAAGAGTTCAAATGCATCCGTAGAAACTACTTTTCATTAGAAACATTAGGAAAATAATTCGTCCTATGAATTAATAAATTTAGATAATTTTCTTTAAAAACATAAGTATTTTATCAAATTGATTGATGGCTAATAACCTAAACATTCAGAATGTTACAAAATATTAGGTACTTACGTAATTAATTTTGCAAAACAAATTTACAATTTAATGTGAATGGTAAAATTTACTATGTTTGTGGTTAATTATATCATCAAAATTTGAAGTAATTCGGTAGTGTGCATGTATACTAGCGACAGTATCCTTTATTTTACACTACAGAGTATCTTTACTATGTTTGTGGTTAATTATATTATCAAAATTTAAGTAATTCGGTAGTGTATGTATACACTAGCGACAGTATTCCTTATTTTACACTACAGAGTATATGTTGTTTTATTTTTTTCTTTTTGAATAGAATTTTACAAATGTAGGCCTTATAACTATAATGGGTTCTAGTTTATGCAGCGGGTTGTATAAGGAGTCTTCGCGGGCCGCCTTTTGCCCACCTCTGGTGTAGAATGAAATTGGCGGGTTAAAAATACAACTAATGCCACTTGTGGGAAAAAATGAAATTACTTTCCAAACAACCCAATAATAATAATATAATTGCATTTTTAGAAATAAATTGGCACATTCAGTCATTACCATAGTATGCACTACTAATGCAAACAAGACCCAGCAGGATTGCTTCATATATTTTTGATCATATCTGTGCAGTACTCAATATTTAAACATCTACAAAAATATTAATATGTATAATTATATGTAGAGTGAACCATTTAAGTTGATAATACGAAATATCTCGAAACATTTTAGAAAGAAATGTTTTTAATAAAAGTTAATGAACTTCAAGAGGGGAAGCAAATTGCATTAGTTATATTTTATTTGGAGGATTTTTTCAAGGACATTTGCAGATATAGTTAATTTGTTTAAAGGGAAACCTATATTTTTTATGTTTTATTCTTATTCCTCAAAAATAAACAATTTTTATGAAAACCATTTTTCAATTTAGCATGTAGTTTCACAGATATTTGAATGCACATGGTTGTTGCTATTTGTAAAAGATCATCAACTGATCAACCATCAATTTTACATAAATTATTTAAACATTAATGCTTAAGTCGTAAGGTAAATTATTTTATTGTGTTGTAGTTTATTGTGAGTTGAAAATGGAACATTGGTAGAGGGAAAAGTCAAAATGGTTTTTATTTATGGGGAATCTGGAAGAAATGTGCAACAGGCAGTAATGCTGGACAGAAAGAACTCCATCACAAGTGTCTTTTTATCATGTTATAAAACAGTTTTCCGAAGAAGGAAGTGTCCAGTCAAAAAAAAAGGAACTGCAAAAGAACTGCCACAGATGAAGATAAGGAAATAGCAGTATTAGCTCTGTGAATAACAATACCCATGTAAGTTCTCAAGAATTAGCTAGGAATGTAGGGATTTTCAAAAGCAATGTTCTTAGAATATTGAAGTGGAGAAATTTCATTCATATCATATATAATTATATCAAGAACTATATGGTAATGATTTTATAAATAGAATAACATTTTGTAGATGGGCACAAGACAGAATTTGGATTAATAACTTTTTCCTATCTGTATTATTTTCTGACAAATGTACTTTCACAAAGCATGGTGAAGTAAAAAAATAAAAAAGTAAAATGCAAAGCCCTTTAGCTGTCAAAAACTTTAATCAGAAACATTTTCAATGCACTTGGCACCTCAGCTGCTACTACAAAGCTCACCCATTACACACAAACAGGGGACTACAACACAAAATAAACTAACACAACAAAATTTAAAGGGCAGGACCACATCTGGAAGTGTTCCCCTTAGCGACCTTCTTCCTGAAAAGCCATATAATTCATTAGGACCAGATCGTCTCAGTATACATTGAGTAGATTACATTCTAAATGGCAATTATAATGGTCATTGGATAGGTCATGGAAGTCCAATACATTGGCCAACTCGATCTCCTGACCTTACATCCCCAGATTTTTATTATGGAGATACCTCAAAGAGATAGTTTATATTGATGTACTAATGACTCCAAAAACATGCAGGAGAGGCTATGAAATGCTTGTGTGAATATTTAGAGAGAAGTACTTTTAGGTACAAATCAAT
This sequence comes from Olivierus martensii, assembly GCA_000484575.1. Classification (NCBI taxonomy): domain Eukaryota; kingdom Metazoa; phylum Arthropoda; class Arachnida; order Scorpiones; family Buthidae; genus Olivierus; species Olivierus martensii. The sequence continues at coordinate 2,490 of AYEL01082291.1, read as the reverse complement.
CTTTCCAATTCTTTGATGAAGAATTGGAAAGGATTGGAAAGTGCATTGAGTAGCAGGGCATCACTTTGAGCATTTATTACAATAATGCAATTGATTCATGTTAATGCTTTTGTTTTGACAGATAATACAAATGTTTCTGTTTATGAAATACTACTTTATGACTTTCTTTCAACAATTTTTACATTTCAAATATCTGTGAAACTATGTGCTAAATTGAAAAATGGTTTTAACAAAAGTTGTTTATTTTTTATGAGGAATAAGAATAAAACATAAAAAATATAGGTTTCCCTTTAAACAAATTAAATTGATTCTGCAAATGTCCTTGAAAAGTCCTCAAAATAAAACATAACTAATGCAATTTGCTTTCCCCCTTGAAGTCCATTAACTTTTATTTAAAATATTTCTTTCTGAAACACTTAGTTTTTGAGATATTTTGCATAATTATCTTAAATGGTCCACCCTGTATATCCATATTTTTTTAATAGAAAAATCAAAACAATCAGTAAGATGATCTTTGTTAGAATTATCTGGTGAAGTGTGCAGCTAAGGCATGATGGGAATACATTGTAACTGAGTTGGTAAATCTTATGATCTTGCCAAAATTTTCTACTTTTTGATTGATCTATATATAAACCAATCCCCTTCTTCAAAAATTTTTTGAGAAAAATCCTCAGCTTATACATAAGTGTATACAGAAATTATTTTTGCAAAACAACTATTTTGAGTATTTTTGTTTTTTTTTTTTTTAATTTCTTATATTATTTTCTTTTAGGTGATTACAGAATATTACCTGAGCATATTGAAGATAAAAATAATTTAACAAGGTAAGCAAATGATTATAAAATTGAATGAATTTTCTATATAATCCTATCTACAACATAATTATCTAAGAATAAAATACTGTATAGATCTTTATACTAAATTTATATTAATTAGTAGTATATGTTATTAATATCATATATTCCAATGCCACTATTGATTAAGATTTCTTTTTTAATTCATTTTATTGTTCAGCATCATCCTAAATAATCTTTTTACTTTTATAATAACAACAGTGCATATATATAAACAGATATTCATATAAAATCTATATTTTATAAGTTTCAGTATTATAGATTATTTATCTTTTATAATTTATAAAAGAAATGCTCCATAAGTGCAAAAATATAGCATTATCAAATCAATAAAATATTATACAGTGGTATCTCGCAATTCGACAGTTGAATTTCGCAGGAATGCCCAAATTCAACTATCAAATTGTGAGACTTGTGAGAATAATAACTACAAAAATGCGCAATTCTGAATTTTTGTAGTTATTATTTTTTGGGTGAAATTTAGAGATAGGTTCAAAGAGAAGTGAACAGAGGAATAATTCAAGAAAGAAGAACACTTGATTGAGCATAGAGAAGAAGAAAGAAATTGTAGATAAAGACAATTATAGATGTAGCTCAAGAGTATGGCATTCTAGGACAACTTGGCAATGTTTTGCAGAGAGAGAAGATTATGGGTGTTAGAATATCTGCTGGAGCAATAAAGATTTCTGACAAAAATAGATCTTTGATAAAAGAAGAGATTGAAAAGCTACTTCTCACCTGGATTGGAGAAATACAGATGAAGGGGGATTCAGTAACTCAGGCAATGATCTGTGAAATGATCTGTTAATTTTCAAAGAATTTCAGAAGAAAACTCCATGATGTACTTCAGATCAAACTGAGGAATCAAGTCGAGGCTGGTTTCATAGATTCAAAGGTAGAACAGGATAAAGAAAACTTTATTCCAACATCCAAGGGCTAATAAATTATGTGTACTGTATATAAAATAGTGTAATTTGTTCCGATCTTGTGTGTTGTGTATAAAATAGTGTATTTTGTAATTTAGTGTGTTATACAATAGTAAAATACATATAATAAAGTAAATAATATAGTATATGTCTCTCAACTCATCTGTTAGGGGAGTGGGATGAGGATCTGACAACAAATTAATCTATTTTCCATAGTCTTATATGGGAAATATTGTCCTGAAATTCGACAGTTTCTCAATTTGGCATTAGTTTGGCAACGGATTACTGTTGAATTGCGAGGTACCACTATATTATTATTAACATCAATTTATGTTTAAGTATTTTGAAAAAAAAAGAAGTATAAATAATTTGGAGTTGTTATAAATTTTTTTATTTTTACATAAATAACAATTGCAAAATATTTAATAAAGAAACTTAACACTTTTATGATGAGATTTGAATCATATAGTTTATCTTAATAATGGGAAAAATACTTAATTTTTTAATGTTTTTAATTTTTGTTGTTGATATTGAGAATAAGTTTCTTTAGTCAGTGTGGACATTTTTATGAGGAACTAGAGTTATGATTGTCCACATTTATGAAATATGCAATTATTAGGATGGATCAAACAAATTTGGAATTTTGATTAAAATTGATAATATATAAAAATAAAAATATATTAAAATTTTTGCAAACATACAATCCAAAC
>AYEL01082289.1:0-47796 GCA_000484575.1 Olivierus martensii | reverse complement strand
TTACGCTCTTAATCGCTCTTGCATTCTGCCAAAGTACTTCTGTATTCTGTTCAAAGAATTGCTGCACTCGCTGCGTTAAACATCTCTTAAAATAAAAGTCAAAAGCCGACTTTTTAAATGACCATGGGTCATATGACCATTTCGGTATCACTAGATGCCCTCTGCCCCTCCTCTAGTGATACCGAAATGGTCATATGACCATGGTCATTTAAAAAGTTGGCTTTTGACTTTTATTTTAAGATGTTTAACGCATTGCAGTGACAAGTCCCTAAGGAAGGTAGAGATATAGGATCATGTTAATAGTAAAAAACATGGGTATAGTGAAAGTTTTTTATGGAAATTATATCATAAAGTGAAGCGCAAGCTCCTTAAGCCAGAAACCACCTCAGGACAACAGCAAGCCTCTGGAACAAAAAAGCGCAGTTTTGATATGGATAACTGTCACATAATCCCATACCGACTACACAGCAGTAAAGCAGTCAAATCCTCTTTAAGAACGGCTAATATGAACAGTACCTTCCGCAGAGCCCCCACAATATTTGGGATTATCCGTAATGATAAATCTAAGAGGAAAGAGGACTTCAAGACAGGTGTTTATAAAGTGCCTCTAAAATACCTAGAAGATAACCAAGTGGAAACCTATATTGGCACCACTGCTCGGAATTTCAAACAGAGATTAAATGAGCACAAAGACAACATCCAAAAAGGAAATCTTTGCACCGCCCTGGCGCAGCGAGTCTTTGAAAAGAATACAGAAGTACTCTGGCAGAATGCAAGAGTGATTAAGAGCGTAAGAAACCAGAAAGACTTGCCCCTAATGGAGAAATTACTAATAGTCAAGCATAGCCAAACTGATAAAATAATTAACATACGTCAGGCGGAGGGAGTAAGTGCAGCTTGGCGGTATGCCATTAGATCGAACTTATAACTGTTTAATTTTGCACTCAGATTGCTAATTTATTTGATTTTCATATGTTAAAGTATTTATTTTAATTTTTTGTCTTTTCTCTTTGAATATGGTGACAATTTTTAAATTTAAATTTTGAATTTTAAATTTGTAAGTTTTTTTAAATTTGTTAAATTTTGAATGTTTTGTTCTAAAGTCTTATGTTCTAGAACACATGTATTCTTTATATCTGTAAATGTTTATACAACTGAAGAGGATACGTATTGTATCGAAAACGTTTTTGTATATTAAAGTTATATACGTACATACTGCTTTTTGTGCTATTTATGAACTTTTTAAGCTTAGTAACAGTGGGATAAGCAGTTTATTTTTCAATTTGTTCCTCTATTATTCTGAAAGAAAATGCCACAGCTGAATAACAACAAAAATTTCAAAATATGATTTAAAATTCAATGAAGCTAAAATGATGCTTTAAAAAAATGAAAATAGTTCCATCTGTTGGAAATACTAAAATCTTAAATTTATTTATAATTACAATAGAATTTTATATTTAAAAATATTTGTTTACTTTAAGCTAATATTCTTATATTTTTCATTTAATGTAAGGAAAGTTTTCTTAAAATGTATACAGATAGTCTTCGACATATGTAGATTGTAATGTAAAGATTCTCTGACTTTACCCACTTCGATTAGTATATTTTTCCTTTTTAAGCTTAGTAACAGTGGGATAAGCAGTTTATTTTTCAATTTGTTCCTCTATTATTCTGAAAGAAAATGCCACAGCTGAATAACAACAAAAATTTCAAAATATGATTTAAAATTCAATGAAGCTAAAATGATGCTTTAAAAAAATGAAAATAGTTCCATCTGTTGGAAATACTAAAATCTTAAATTTATTTATAATTACAATAGAATTTTATATTTAAAAATATTTGTTTACTTTAAGCTAATATTCTTATATTTTTCATTTAATGTAAGGAAAGTTTTCTTAAAATGTATACAGATAGTCTTCGACATACGTAGATTGTAGTTATGTAAAGATTCTTTGACTTTACCCACTTCGATTAGTATATTTTTTTTTAAAGCTATAATGCAGAGATATGAGTATTTTCTCCTAATTTCATCATTTATCATATGTACAGGCATTTTATATACTTATTAAATTAGTTTTAATTAACAAGCTGGGACTGGATCTGGATTCTTCCTCAAAAACTAGAAGTATGGGATTTGGAATTCAATCTAAATCCTACAAAGTATTAAACAATTGCTTTATCATGCACTCATCTGGCCAACTTACTTTTTAATATAACTATTTTTAAAGTTGTTAATACACTAGTAGGCTACTATATAGATTATTCTCTAAGGGTGCATTTCTTTTTTGAACAGTTTTCTCACTGATTAGACTAGCAGACATTTTATATTTCTTCTGAAAAATGATACTGGACTTGTTTTTTGTTTTTCCCATGATTGGATCAAAACTAACTTTTTTTCCAATCATGAGATAAATGAAAATGTCAGTGTCATTCTTGAGAAGAAATATAAAACTTCCACCATCATCAATCTAATCAGTGAGAAAGCCATCCAATAAAGAAATGCACTCTAAGATATGTATGTTTCAACTTAGGTAAGGTTTTGCTGAATAATCCACTTATGTATGTCGAGGCTATCTGCATTTTGATTTTTATTATCTATGTAATAATTATTTGATGTATCTGTAATGAGCTAGTAATTTTAATTTAACTATGATTTTAATTATAAGTAACTTAGTAAAAAAAATTGCCATTGACAAACTACAACTCTTGAATGTGTGAATTTTTATTTAGCATGAAAAATTTCTTGCTTAATTAGTTTCTGCATTTCTTTGCAATTTGCTTTGCACTCAATTATTTTACCATGTTATAATCAAATGAGACATTCATTAATATATATAATATTTATTAATTGTTAATGTTAGAAAAAATCTTAACTTTTAAAAATTCAAGATTGTCTTCCCACATAATTTTAAGATAACACTTAATTATCTTAAAATTTGAAAAAAGATTATTTCATTGACACATAATTCAAATGAATTTATTTAATTTATTGTTAAAATTATTGTTTTCTGCTTTGCTTTCTATTTTGCTTATGTCTTTTGTGTTATGTTCTTCCTTTCTTTAGGTAGCCAGCAATCTGAATGTTTGCACTGTGATAGTCAGCAATCTCAACTACCTCAAAACAAGTTCTCTGAAACAAATTGGACCTTTAAAGATGATAATAAATTTGTAGTTTAATAATTAATATATTTAAAAGAATTTATCAAATATATAAAAAAAAATCAAATATAGTGATTTGGATCTACAAAAGTTATTATTGTTCATATTATATTTTTTTAGAAAATAATTATTTTAAGCTATTTAATAGCCTTTAAAATATCTAACATATCACAATATAAATAACTTTTTAATTTAATCTAGACGAATTGTTACTGTTGTCTTATTTATAATGTATAAATTATTTATATGTAAAATAAATGAATTCTATTTTTGTAATGGGGTTTTATATTTTAAATTTAATATTATTACACACTAGTTAAAAGTATCTGGGCATTGGGAATTTCAGACATAACATAGTTCATGTGACAATTCTTACCCCATCATGATGCTAACATCCTGGTTAGTAACAAAAAATTTTAAATTTAAGTGAATTTATAGGTTAGATTAGAATGAATTAAGCTGCCAAATCACATAGTGAATAATTTTTTAGAACTCACCACAAATTGGCCATCCATAGTTGAATAAAAGGCAAAGAATAGGATCAAAGTGGCAAAATCTATATCTCAAGAATTTAAAAACTTTGGAGTATAAATTGACAATGAACCATGCAGTGATATCAATGAATTACAGCATTTGAAATTTGCAGACTATTTGTTCCAATTTGAATACTGATTTAATATATTATGTCAATGATGTCATACTCCCACTAGCATAATCTCTTCCAGAATTTGTTTACTTTTGGAATGATACAATTTGAATACTGATTTAATATATTATGTCAATGATGTCATACTCCCACTAGCATAATATCATTCCAAAATTAAACAAATTCTGGAAGAGATTTAAATACAGATATGCATATCTGTATGTAAATTCTTATTTAATTTAATGAAGGATCTACATAAGTTTGGGATCTGTATTTAAATCCTTCAGGGACTTAAAACAAGATATAATCAGTAAATTCTGTGATTTGGTCAATATAATTCAAGTATATATGAGTCCATTTACAATGATCTAATATGTGAAAAACATTTTTTTGTCTGGATCTTATATTTTTGTGTTTATTATTATAACATATACAGGCTGGCTCTGAGTTATGTAGGTAAATTGTTCCACAAAAACCTACTAAGTCAAAACATGATATATGTCGGATCATATATTAAACAGTACTAGTCTGTCACAATGACGCAACACTAAAAATTATATTAAAAAATAAGTATATAAATCAAATGGTAAAGCAGTCTCTTACCATATTGGAGAATCCTTATTTAATTCAGTGTTACACATATATACAGTTTTCACTGAGTTCAAGCCTGGTTATTACTTAAAATTAATCTTATATTAGTAAGGATCTACATAAGTTTGGGATTGCCTCTACTGAAATAATATTGTTAATGTCCAAAATTTATGTAGTGCATATTTTCAATTATTGAGTTCTTTGAATTATGTCGTCATAAATAAAGGACTACTTGTACAGTACAAGTATTAGTACAGGTACTCTATTGATGACAGGATTACGTTTTAATGACCATCCTAAATCAAAACAAATCATAAGTCAAATCATACACAATGATGGTAATTTTATAGCAGTAGTAGAAAATGGATTACTGGATCCTTTAAGATGATAAAATAGTCCAGGTTTGATCCCATATCCAAAGTGATAATATAAAATAATCTGGACTTTAACTGGGCTCCAATCATCACACACAATCATCTTAAATTACATCCAGCTCCTCCAGGTGGTAAGCAATGGCTTACAGGTTTACAAAAAAGTGGCCCCCCTCATTTCGTCCCCTGTAGATAATAAGTAGGATACAAAACTGTAAATACAGTCAACTCTCGATAAATCGAATTTTTATTGAAATCCCAGCCCCTTTAGTGGAGATTTGATGCTAATGGTCTGTGATTGTTTACATATTAAACCTAATTAATTAGGAAAAATTAAAAATTACTTAATTTTCATTTAAATTTTTTTCGAATTTTATTTCTTTCATAACTTTTCATTATATGAGATCAGAGAAAAAACGATTTTCTATATGAAATGTTAGATATCCATAAAATATTTGTACATTTTTTGATATGGCAAGTCTTATGAATAAAATAAGGTACGAATGAAGAAAATTAGATATTTAAAAAAAATTATTGATAAAAAAAAAAACAGTAGATTCTCGATTTTACGAACTGATACAGACCCCCAAAAAAGTTCACAAAATCGAAAGTTCGTAAATGGGAATGGCATTAATTAACATTAGGAACTTTTTGGGACCAACTAAATAGTTCATAAAAATGAGAGTCCACTATATTATGCAAATTTTAATCAAGTTAATTATTTAATTAGTTTTGGGACCAACTAAATAGTTCATAAAAATGAGAGTCCACTATATTATGCAAATTTTAATTAATCAAGTTAATTATTTAATTAATCAAAAGTGTCAGATATCTATTAAACTATTGTCATATTTTTAATAAAATTTATTTATTATTATGTTTTTTCTTCTTTTCAATAATTTTTACTTTAATTTTTTTATAAATTTTTGAATTTATAAAATGTCATGAGAATGGAGCTTCATTTGCTAAAATAAAACAAAATCTGAACTAGCTTATGATTACCTTAGAGCAGTGGTTCTCAACCTTTTTTTTGTTGAGGAACATATTTTAATATTTTAAAACTTGGCGGCACACCTAAATCTAAATTATTTAAAATATTTAACAACGAATTTTTATTAACAGATTATTATATTTATTATTATTTATTACATTCAAATTACAGACATACTCTTACATCCGATCATTAAATGGCAGTCTTTTTTTTTTTTTTTTTTTTTTTTAAGAAAAAAAATTTTGGCTGTCGCAGAAATTCGAGGGTTAGATTTTTCTAATGATACCCATACCCTAGGAATCGGTACAGTGGTTCGACTGCAAAAGGGATATCCAGCCAACTACGTTTCACTATTAATATATATGATTCATACAAATACATACATACAATTCATTCTTAATTTTTCGCGGCACACTGTCAGGTTTGGCGGCACACTAGTGTGCCGCAGCACAGCGGTTGAGAACCACTGCCTTAGAGGTATTGCATACAACTTCGAGTTTTAAACAATAATAATGCAGACTTATTATATTAAAACAAGAAAAATTAGAATCATTAAAAACTTGGTGTATTATTTACATTTTGTAGCCTATTCATTATCTACAGGGGGACAAAACCTATTTGGGATGAAATGTGGGAGGCAAAATGCGAGGGGCCATTTTTCCAGACCCCAGCTTACAAGGCAGCCATCAGCCAACTATATATTTTAATAAAACAAAAAATATTTCTAGCCAACATGCTATGAAAATAGCCAAGTTCAAAATATTGTAAGGGAAATCATAAGATTGGATTATCATATGTCAGAGAGAACCTGTATTTTTATTGCTAAAGAAAAATGCTCCATTCCCTGAAGTGATCCTGATCTAGGATAGCTTATATCCCACCAAAAGCATAAATGTGAAAAAATAGGCCAAGTTTTCTATTCTACTAGTTTGTTTGGTCATCAAAAGAGTAGAAATCTAAAAACAGAGCCAAATAGCATTCCAATCACAATGCCAAAAAATGAGATTTAAATACTGAAATAAATTCAATATATCATCACTTCTTCAGGCTTTGGCAAATTTTAATATCCATGATAGCTGGGTAACAACTTAACATAACTAAAATCTTGTCAAGTAAAAGCCTAAAGAGGTGTGATGCTATATTGAATTTATTTCAGTATTTAAATCTCATTTTTTTTACATTGGGGTTGGAATGGAATTTGGCACTATTTTTAGATTTCTATTCTTTTGGTGGCCAAACCAGGGCTGCGGTGTGTTGGCAGGCAAATGTGCCAAAACTAACTCCTTTGATAGTAAACACAAACAAATGATTTTTTAGAACATATTTTTATTCAATATTTATTATTTAAAAAGTATTTTCATTTTCAGATGAATAAATAATTATTTAATATATTTTTTAAATTTAAAACCAATAAATTATGAGCAATGAGAAAGTTGTTGCCAACACTGACTCTTTCTAAAATTGCCGACACCAACACCGACTCCCCAGTCCTGGGCCAAACAAACTAGTAGAATCAAACTTGGCCTATTTTTTCCACATTTGTGTTTTTGGTACAATTTAAGCATGTTTTATGAATTTTATTTTTTGTAAGTTTTCATTACATATACAAGATCAACAAAAACATGATTTGTTTTATATGAAATTTTAGCCATCCAATGAAATAGTTGATATTTTTAGATAGTGACTAGGATATCAGTACTCTTTGCTAAGTTGTTATATTGAATAAATATGCTAAATAAATAATAATCTGAAATAGAGAACTAGACCATTTTTCACATTTATGTTTTTGGTGAGATATAAATAACCTGCAGCTTTCATTTCACATGACAAACCGTATATGGAAGCTTGAAGCATAGTAGTACAAAATTCATTTGATGAATTGTAGAATTCACCATATTCATTACAATTTCAGGCACTAAAATCTTCCCAGTTTTGCAAGATATATCCCACAATTTCAGTCCTAATCAGTTAGTTTGGTATAAAATCCATAGAAATGTATAATGAAAATGCTATAGAATGAAACAAGTATCTACCTTCAGGAGGCATGGAAATAACTATGTTGTATAGTTATATCATTCACTTATTCCACAATATTGGTCATATTTTCAAATTATATATATTTATTTATTTATAACGTATTCAGTTAAAGTTAGAACTATGAATAGAAAAAGTGTAAAATAAACTTAAATAAAGGAAATTCCAGTACCCAATGAAGGATAGACAATTTTTAACTACTGTACAGAATTTGGGCACTCTCATAACTATCATTTTATCATATGGTTTGTGTTAGACAGTTTTGCACTCTTGATGAAATGGAACAAGCCCAACTACCTATAATGTCTTTCAACTTGAAAGGAAGTTCTATAATATTATTTAAATTGATATTTAAATTCATTTAAAAATAAGTTTTAATTCTTTGTATAATGTCATTGTTTTATGAATTCATAAACATTGGTTAAAAGGAATTCATCAACATTGGTTAAGATTATTATGAAATATTCTTGTTGTTCCAGCCATAAGAATATTTCATAATAACCAATTTTTTGTTTCTTATCCTATTTTTCATAAAAAACATTCTTAAAAGGAATTCATCAACATTGGTTAAGATTATTATGAAATATTCTTGTTGTTCCAGCCATGAGAATATTTCATAATAACCAATTTTTTGTTTCATATCCTATTTTTCATAAAAAAAACATTCTCATATATATAAATTAAGCCTAATTTTTCATAAAATTTATAAATCATAAATTAACCATTCCTAACCATAAAATTTATATATTCAATATGAAAATATAATGATAAATAGGAGTAACAAAAAAAAGCCATTTTTTGTTACTTTTGAAATGTCACAGAACTGAGACATACTTAATCTCTCCCCTTCTCAGACATGTCATTGTGATATTTATTGCAGTAGGAATGTTGTTAACTAAATAATTGAACAGCACATATTTTCTTTTCTGTATATTGTTTGAATGACCATTTATTGAAGGACTTATTTAAGTTTTAATTGATGTTTATGAATTAGCATTTCATATTAACAATATTTTAATACAGTGGTAAAATATGGTCTTCGGCTAAGATCGTAAGAATATTTCATAATAAATTCCAAAAATAATTGAAAAATTGGCATTTTCAGAATATTTCCTTTACCTGTATCCTAAGACTTGTGCTAAATTTCAAGTCTGTACATCTATGAGAAGCACACTATAATTTTGATGAGTGAGTGAGTGCTAAAATTTGCAATTTTCTGGAGCATCTATCTCCTAGATACTTTGAGATTAAAGCTTGAAATTTTTACAGGGCCATGAGGAAATAAAGCTTAACAATGTATACAATTTTCATGCTGTTAGCTTAATCAGAAGCAAAGCCAGGAGGTGGCAAATGGAGCTTAAGTTGATTTGTATAAATGACCAAGTTCCCCATGTATAATATACATGGGGAACTTGGTCCGGCACACTGCCATGTACCTAGATTACCTGCAGGGTCAAGATCTCCTGGGGTGATCTTGAAGTCTTTATGCCAAGTTTAGTCCTAAAATAAATTGCATAAATATTATTCAGCCTAAATAAAATTCATATATTATTATAACCCATTAGGGACAGTCTATTGAAACAGATCACTTTTGATTCAATATTATTTACCTAATTTAAATATTTTGGTTAAATATTCAAAATACATCAATGATGCATTTTTAAAAAATATAATACTCATTAAAGTACTAACTAGATTGTTTAGTGTTACTTGCACATTTTTGAATATAATTTTCTATTTGTATCTATATATAAACTGTCAATTATTAAATCATGATTATATCATTATTATGCATCTGTAACATAATTATTGTTTTCCATTATTATATGTGATAATAGCATTCTTTATATTTTGTGATATTATCAGTTTTTCTGTTTACATCATCTATTACAGGGCATGTCATCATGTTTGGGATTCCGTGACCCATCCCTTATTATTTCCAAATTTTGATACAATGCAAACCTTAAACTTTTCCTTGGCCTTTAAAGATTCCAATATCACCAAATTCAAACCAAAATCTGAAAAATTAAACACACTATTTGCAAATCATAAATTCCTCATCTCAGATTGCAGTGCCAAATGTGGATAAAATCAATGTCCATTCTCTTCCTGAATTTTCTAGGTCATTTTTATATTTTGGAACTTTGGCTAACATTGACAGACAAATGACTTTTATTATAATAGATAAATCATTTGCTTAAAAAAATTCTGATATTTTTACTTGATTTTGAACTCAATCACTCAGCACTGTTCATTTTTACTTCTGCTTTCTGTAATATATTGAAACATGCAATTAAGATAGTAAAAGAAAGATTTATTTTTGATAAAATATTTTTCTTGCAGGATTAAAAAAAATTTAAATCTAATAAAGAATAAATAATTTGTTTACTCTTGCAACATGGAAACAAAACTTGTACATTAGAAAGCAAATTCATATTTCATGAATAAAGCATTGTTTTAAATTTTTATAATTCCCTGATTATTATAGAATTGTTATTTGTTATGTATTGCATTACTTCTATATTTATTATTACTACATATAAATATTATTATTATTTTATCATATTGTGCCTCCAACAATTTCTTTCTCTTTAATATATTAAATTATGGAATATTATGCAATATATTCAAACTTTTATTTTTGCATTATGCTAAAAATATATATATATATTTGGGAAAAATTCAATAAGAACTAATCTACCTTTATTGATTGTCATGTTTGTTCTTTGTATAATGTTACAAATAATAAATATTTAGAATCATATTGACATTGTACTTACATAATTTGAAAAAATTAATATATTAAATTATGGAATATTATGCAATATATTCAAACTTTTATTTTTGCATTATACTTTATATAAATGCTAAAAATATACATATATATTTGGGAAAAATTCAATAAGAACCAATCTACCTTTATTGATTGTAATGTTTGTTCTTTGTATAATGTTACAAATAATAAACATTTAGAATCATATTGACATTGTACTTACATAATTTGAAAATATATATTTATCATCATTCACATTAAATATACAGTTTTTGAATATACATGCTTTTAATTTTTTTCTTATATCCATTTTAACATGTCTTCAGATGAAGTTTTGTTGTACAATAGAAAGTTCTGTTTTATGTATATTCTCTTTAATGTGTCCTTATCTGTTACTGCAGCTAATTTATTCTCTCTCTCTTGCTTTTAGATTCTACAGAATGCATTTTTACATTCTCTTTTTAACTTTTTATTACTTATGCTTTTTGTGTGAAAATGAAGCAATGAGATCAAAATAATTTATCAAAATTTTCCAAAAATAAAAGAAATATTTTAAAATTGGTAAGTATATATGTTTATCATTAGATTTTTCTTTTAAAAACTTATATTGAACTGAAACTATTTATCACTTGAGGATTATAAAATATTTTTGATTTTAAATTGATGTTTTATGTAATTATTTCAGAAAACAATCCACCACAACCTGAAGCAGGAAATATCAATGTGGCATTTATAAGTGATGGCCAAATTGTTTTACAAACATATAAAGAGACACCAACAATATAAATTAAAGACATTTGTCTTTGTTCATATAAAAAGAAAATGTGAATTGCTAAAATACCAGTTAAATACTGTCTGATTAATTGAAAATATGGTATAAACATATCTATATACTCATAAGTAATAATTAAATTCTGAATCTGTAAGTACAACTATTATAAATTAATTTATTAAAATTTAAAAATGCCTTTACATATCATCATTGATATTTTATGTACATAAACAATTGTTGATATTGATTTTAACAAAACATTCCATAATTTAAAATTTTTATGAAAAATTATTATGCTATTTTTTATAAATATTGTATTTATAACCATTTCTGTTACATATATTATTTTTAATAATTTTAAATGAAAATTTGATAAGCTTGTATAAAAAGAAATTTATTTTTAATGGGAATGATGCCATGTATTATGAATACAGTATTATTTTCATCATACAAATCTGGATATAGTCATCAAAATATTTAACAGATTTTCAGTGTGTATCATCACTCTCTGAATTGTTTCTTGGAATCATCAGTAATGTTTGAGATTATTTTGTAGAAAACATGTATATATTTGAGATTAAATATAAAAAATAATTATATTTGAGAGCTAAGTTAAGATTTCATAAATATTAAATCTTACAAAATGGATCTCAAGTAAGAATGACCTACTATAAAGAGATTTTATTTATAATAGTCTTGAAGAAGGGCATTTATGTTCTACTTTGTGTATATTAAAAATTTATTTAGGATATAATAAATAGAATACAGGTAGTCTTTGATTTACAGTTCATTGACTTATGATTAAATGAAGGAAAGGCCATGTGAAGTTTGATATATTGACAGCATCGTTTTTTGTATTTGATTTCTATAGTTTTAAATTTATTATCATAATGTATAGTTTCATAATAAGTATTGATGGTGGGATATCATAAATTTAGGATATTTCCTGATTACTTCAACTTGTGACCTTATTATTTCAATTGAACTATGTCATAAACCAATGGCTACTTGTATTGTATTTTTGATTATATTATACATATAAGGAGATAGTGCAATAGTGTAAATAAAAATTTGATTCAAATACAGTATAATTGTTATAGTAAAATCTTTAAGATGATGCAAAAATTATAAATTTATTTTAAATACTCTTGTACAATATTTTTTGCTATTAGTACTTTTAGCATGGATTTAAAATTTCTCAATTTTATTTAATCACAAATTAGTACTTACTTTAATTATACAATAATTTTTTGATTTTAAACTAACTAAAAAATTATATTCAATGTGATTATTAAGAAATTCAAAATTGCAAAAATAATGTTATCATTCTAGTCAAAATGAAAGAAATTATTTTTGATATGAGATGGATGTTTATGAATTAAGAATTTATATCTTATATCAAGATATATTTAATAATAACTGAACTTTTGAAGTTACTTGATTTATTTAATACATTCAAGTAAGTAACTAATCATTTTACTGATATCAATAAACTAAAAAATACAGAATAAAGACTGAATTTATATCTTATATCAAGATATATTTAATAATAACTGAACTTTTGAAGTTACTTGAATGTATTAAATAAATCAAGTAACTAATAATCATTTTACTGATATCAATAAACTAAAAAATACAGAATAAAGATTTAAATTACTGTATATTTATTTGCATGTGTTTATGATTATTGTATATTCTAAAATTCAGATGAAACTTACTGTATGTAAACATTTAAAATATGAATTTGTAGATAAGTGATTTATAAATAAATATGAAAGCTTTTAAATATTTTTTTTATCATTCAGCAAAAATAATTTTTAAAAACTATTAATCTTACATAGAATTTTTTTGGAAAAATAGTTTTAAGCTTTTTTTTTTTATATATAAAAAATTATATAAAATTATTATTAATATAAAAATTAATTTTTTTTTTTTAATTAATTTTTTTTTTTTTTTTTTTTTTTTGTTTATTTATTATTTTTTTTATTAAGCAAATGCCATATGATAAGTTGATCAAAATTGGAGAAAGTATTTCTAGTTTAGTACAGGAATTCAAATTCTCACTCATCCTTATTAATTAACAGATCTACAAACAACCAAAAATAATGCAGTCCAAACATAATAGTTATAATCTTTTCTGATGATATAGAATTGATCTTGGATCATAAATCTTAAATAGAGTAATTTAACAGATCTACAAACAACCAAAAATAATGCAGTCCAAACATAATAGTTCAATTCTATATCATCAGAAAAGATTAAGATTTATGATCCAAGATATAGAGTAATATATTTTTGTTTCAAAAATGTTACTCTGTCTTGAACTTGAAAACATCGAGTTTGAGTTGAACTTGATGTTTTCAAGTTAGTTGAACTCAAAAACATTATTCTATGTCTTTATTTGACATGTTTTTTCATTATTTTATTAGATAATTTCAGAATTGGTGAACACAGTTGTTAAATAATTCTAATGATAAAATTATTTTAAATCCATTTATCCATATTTTTATATTGATCTTCCTATTTTATAGGTTTATATAATATGAAAATGTAATATCCATGTTATACAAGTATTCCTTGCTATATGCAATCTCACTTTACGCATTTTCACTATAATGTGATTTTAAAAAGTAAATTAACTGTTTAAATAAAAAAAATTTTTGTTTAATGGATGAACTGCTCAAATACCACTTATCAGAGCGCAACTAATGAAGAGATTCTGGAAATGGAAAACAACATGAATGATGAAAGTCAGGAGTCCTTTTTTGCTAAGCCCATCAAACAACTTTCAACAAAACAAATGACTGAATTTTTTAAACATATTGACAGTGCCATCAGAATAATTGAAGAAAATTATTCTAATGACACATTGGTGCTTCTAGTCTCATTTGGACTAGAAGCACAAAAGTTGCTAGAGAAATTCAGAATTCTTTGGCTTATAGTAAATTCACAAAGCACTGTTAGCAAGGGACAAAAATTTCGGAGCCTGTCTCGGTCCCTGTTCAGTATGTGCTTCTTATACTAACAAAAACGAAAATCGAACAATAATTTAGAACAGAATATAAATAAACTTTTGGTTACATAGTATTTTAACATTTTAAAAGATAGAACATTTTAGAATTTTATAATATAACATATACTCTATAACACACTAAGTACAGAAGACAAAAATTAACAGTTTAAACATACAATGAACGTGTTGATACATATAAAAATATAAAAGTATATAATAAATACATAGAAGATATATGCAAAATACATTGAATTTTTATATATTAATTTGATAAAAACATATTTTAGTAATATGCAACTTTAATCAATTTTGAATTTTACATCAGAAAATAATTCGATTTTATTATACAATTTGAATTTCCTGGAAGAATATATATATATATATTTATTCATATGAATATCCTGGAAGCTAGTTGAATTTCCATGAAATTCAACTGGCTTTTCTAAATTTACTTCTCTTTTAAAATTCAATTATTGATGATATTGAGAAGCACATGCTGGATTATATTGGGCTTTTTGTTGCGAAGCACCATTTATTTGACTTGGTTTATGATATTCACCGGCTTGTCTACCATATTCAGGTGCACTCTGACGGAAGGGTGGTAACATTTGTTGAGGTATAAAAAATTATTTGATGCCATGGTTTGATGCTGCATGGTAGGGTTATATATTCTGGTAAATTGACCGTCAGAATTCTATAATGAAAAATGAACAGAATGAGATATTTAATAAAAATTTGTTTAATTTTAATTAATATAGAACTAGTAGATTAATTATTTATTTCAAATCTGATTCTGTATAATGGCTTTATGCAGTAGCAATTAAAACCTCAACCTGGTCACAAGATATCATTACAGTTTGTATCAGTTAAAATTAAAAACAATTTTTTTAATTAATCAATGCCATCTATTATACTTTTTATAAAATAAAATAAATTTTGTAAATGCAGTTAACTTATTTAGAAAAATAAAATCCAATTTTACAATATATTTTTAATTATTATATAATTAATTTCATAATATTTCAGAAATAATTAGCATTGGGATAAATACTTTTATTAAATTTTATACAAAAATATTTGATATAAAAAATCTGAAAAGCTGATTTTATTAAGATTTTTCTTCTATTTCATTATTGACATTTAGTATAAAATTTCATAAAATTAACTGAACTTACTACTAACAAATTAATAAATTCAATAAATGCTATTTTACAGTTATAATAAATGGAAAATTTAGTTAATAATTAATTTTTAATTAATAAATTTTGTTAATATTACAAAAATTGTTTTGTAATTATGACATGAAAATCTTTCTAAATTAAAATATTTAAAAATTTATAAATAATTAAAGAAGCTACAACCAAGATACATAAGAGCATCAGACAGTAAATGATTTCTCCATTTCTCTCTTACCTGGATTGGAGCATAACCCTGTTGTATTCCTGGATGATAACCTTGCATTGCTGGACTGTAAGATTGATGATTATTGGCGACTCCAATGAACTATAGGGGGCGCTGTAGAAAACAAATATGGCGGATACAAACAGGGTCAATTTACCTGTATCTTTTTATTTGTCAATGGGTACGATTTTAAAGGCTTTAGATATATTAAAGAAAATAATTATAGTCTATATAACATACAATTTAATCAGTTAGAGTACACAAGCTTATGTGATGATGTTCTTGCATTTTATTTAAAATATGTATTAAAAGAAATAAGTAGATTGAAAAATAAAGAGAAAAAATAATTTTTATAAAGTAAAATAAAATTTAAAAAATTAAATTTGTTACAGCATATTATTCATATACAATGTATTTTAAACATATACTAAATATACATATTTAGTATGTTTAAACTATTAATTATTAATAGTTTTTGTTACTCCAGATATTTGCTGCCCAGGTCTTGCCATATTCTGAAGACCATGCATCATAGGATTTATATTAGGATTAGAACCATGCATCATACGATTCATAGGATTTGGACCATGCATAATAGGATTTACTGATATTTGTGAATTAATATAGTTCATTGAATTAGACATTTGCATCGTTGCAATGTTTACAGAATTCCTATTATCAGGCATCTGATTAGACATTGTTATTGGTGTTCCTAAAGGAGTATTAAATGAGTTTGGGATACCAGGATTATTGGTTGGTGCAATTTCTTGAGGAGCTACCAAATTAACTGTAGTTGTAATTGTGGAAGGTTCTCCAGAATTTGGCATAATACTATCCATACCATTTCCAATATATGCCGGATTTCTCCCATACCTGAAATTAATAAATACAAACCGTATATTACTGCAATTTATTTATTATATCTCACACGTATTTCTAAAGTGACACAACTCAAAAACGAACATTTTGAGAAAATTGGAAAAACTACGAAATCAGCTTAACTAAAAACCATTATATAACTAATAATTTTTTTCAAAATTTGTAATTTTTTGAAACCATTTTCCTAAAAAATGGTTTCAAAAGATGATGGAGGATTGCTTCCCAATTTATAAAATGGTGCTAACATAAAAATGCAAGTTTTTGACTTGTGTCACTTTAGAAATACCTGTGCGATATACTAATATTAAAATATTTTAAACAATATTAAGATAAAACAAATTTGCTTTTTTACGTTATGGTAACCATTATATTATTCATTTCAAAGTTTTGTGATTGACTTCTCTAATACAATTCAAAATAGTTTCAAATTCAAAGTAGTTTTCCCAATGATAAATATTCTAAATTTTGAAAGATGTTCGAAGCAACGAAAATTTCGTTCTAATTTCGAACGGTTTCGAATCTTATAAGTATAACGAGAAATCGAACGAGATTTCAGTTGCTGAAGGTCTATAAATTTTTAAAATTAATTTTAATTCTAAATTTTTAAATTGCTTTTCTTTTTCCAAATTTTAATTTTGTAGTTTTTTTAATTAGTTGGGTTATTCCATTTTAAATCAGCCAATGGTGGTCGCTGCATGATTTTTGATTTTGATTTTTGAATTTTGGCATGTTATGTATATTCCCAAAGGCTCAAAAGCATTATTATTTACTTAAAAAAAATAATTTCTGAGATATGAGAAAGAATACTGTATGTATAGTGGTAGACTAAAATTTGTATATTTTGTACTTTTTATAATAGCCTGTAGTTTTTTATGTGATTAGCACCGAGAGGTGGAATAGGTATCACTTAAATGCATATAAAATGAGGTTTTCAACCTTCTCTATTTTGTTTAAAAAATTCTAGGATTAACTAGTGTTTTGACACTCCAAACTCTGCAGAGGAAGATTGCATTTTTTCATAACTTAAGAGTTTTTAACACTAACACAAATAGAGATAACAAAGTTTTTTCTTAATCTCTCATTACGCAAGCTTAAGTATTTTCAATAAAAATTATGAACCTTATTCTTTTATTCTTTCATATTAAAAAAATGGTCAAACCTGGAAAAAATTTAAAATTCACCAAATTTAAAGATAAAAATTTCTTTGTGGGAGTGGTGCAAAAAATCTGAAAATTTTGTGATTTATACTACATTTAATATAGATTGAAATAATAACAAATTCGAGTTTGGGTTTCTTCCAGTTTTTGTGGGAGACGTAATCAAACTCAGGGAAAATGCAATTAATATTCCGTAATAATATCATAAGAAATCTCAGTCCGAGTAAAGGCGGGTGTCCACTGTCCCGGTTTTACCGACCGCTTTTGCCGAGTACTCAGCTTTGCCGTCGTTGGAAACGGAAGAGATTAAAATTAAATATCTTAAATTATTTTTTCATTAAATATATTTTTCATATTAAAATTTTTGTAATCAGTTAATCATTTAAAAAATTGTAAATTACAATAAATTCAGACAATTTTTACATACATCAGTATGAAAAGAAATTAATAAAATTTATAAAATCACATAAAAAAAAACAATAATAATAATAATAATAATAATAAATTTCTAATTTAATAGAATAAATTTTCAGAGTTTTTGATTAAAGATTTAGTGTATGTACTGCTTAGAATTTTTGCTTTTTTTATATTTGCTATTTATAGCTTTGGTTTTCTTTGTAATTTTGATATTTTTCTATCGTGTTTCCAGCAAAGTTTAGCTTTTTACAGGACAATAAATAATTATTATATATAATAAATATAAATATAGTTTACAAAAGTGGAATTTGTAGAAAAATATTAAAGCAATAATGCTTTAATAGGGAGTTTCTGCACAGCTACAATTCAGCTCGACTGATAAAGTCCATGGTATGCGCATGTGTGAGGTTGTGAGTCATATTGTTGCTTTTCATATCTATTTTGATCATATCATTGACCAATAAAAAGAGTCTTTTATCATTGTGTTTTTGGTACAAGAAAGAAATTGTCTTAACTGCCCACTGCAACCCAGAATCTTGAAATTCTCTGTCAACAGTTTTAATCCAACAGATGAACTTTACTAGAGATAATAGTGAATAGAATAAAAATAATTTATGAGAATCAAGAGTATTTATGAAAATGGCGAAAATTTATGATATTAGAGCATTTGGTGTTGGAGGTTTGAACTAAGCTGGAATTGCTAAAATGACTATCAATAATATTCCAAAACAATATGATTTTGTCATTTAGTTATTGGTCGGAGCTGAGTCATTGCTATATGGAAACTCCCTAATATTTAGCTAAACTATCAATATTTTAGATGCCAAGTTATGTGTGTTCTTTGATATATGCAGAAAAAACTTTAAAATAAAACTTTTGCTAAACATTTAGTTATCTAATAAATGAGAAAAAGTATAGATGTTAATGAAAATTATATTCTTGATTAAATATATATTACAGTATCAAAATTTTGAATTTCATTTTTTATGTAAAAAAATTTTCAAATTTTCTGAATACTGTAACAAAAATATCATTTTCTAATCAGTTCTATTACAGTTTTGTTTTTACAATAATTCTATATACCTAAAGAAATTTATTACGTTTTTCATTTATTTATCCTAATTGTATCTGACCACAAGAATGTAAATTTAATTAATTTCTTTCTTAATAATCCTAAGAGTTTTATAACATAATTTTCATAAAATTTAAATTTTTATCTCTTCATTTTATATATTATATTTTATTAAATTATCATATTTTAATATATTATTTTTTGTTATTAATTTCCTTTTTGTTTAATCTTAAATAAAATAATCCAATATTTTCAATTGAGATATTTTGTGTGTGTTTTAATTCATTAACTCTTAATAATCTTTTTATATTTATCCTAAAGAGATTTAAATAAAAATAGAAGTATTTTGTTTATAAGTAATACTTTTATTGATTGAATATGAAACTGTCTTGTATTATATGATAATTTTTAAAGATTAACTATCATTATTTGTTTCTCATTTAGACTATTTCTAGTTTTGAAGAAATTTGGAAAATGACGTTCATTAAATGATGATATTAGATTGCATTAAAACATTTATAAACTAATCATTAATATTTTTTGATTAAGAATGTTTTGTTATTTATAGAAAATATTTAAAAGGATTAAAAAATGGCTTTATTTCAAAGATTAGTTATTAAATAAAGCCAATAATTGATATTATTTATGGATTATCACAAAAATTTTATCATATGATTTATTCAAAATAACTGTAATACTGTATGTTAGATTAATACCAATATTATGTTTAAGCATATAATAATAGCATATGTAAGTTATTGTAAAATTTTAGTATGAAGTCAATAAGTTACACAAGGAATCCAAAAAGCACTTTAAGCAGGAAAATAATTTATTATTAGTAAATAAATACAGATACTAATAATACCATTCAATAACATGTCAGACCCAATTCTTAGATGCTGAAAATTAATTGAGGAAAAAAACTGGATGTAATATTGCATTTTCCAATATAAACAATTTTTAACAGCACTAGAAACAATAAAGACCAACAACTTCCACAAAAAAACAAGTATTTATAAAATATATTTATTCAATCATGACAATTTAAAAAATTTTTTTTTGTTTATGTGTTGTAATGAACTGGACCATCTGATTCATTCTTGGATTTGCGACTTCATTTGCAAATCCGAGCAATTCAATCTGCCATTACCTTGGTTTCGTGGAACCACCCTAGCTGTAACATCTATCTATAACTCATGACCTTTTATCCAATAAACCAGACGTTGAAAAAATTCCATCTTTCAAGAATTCTTTATTATGACTATGCACTTTAAAATACAACTTGTTTCTAATTATTAAATTAAGAAAACAATTCTTTCTTAACATACACAGATATAGTCATGACGACGGGACAGGACAATTACCAACAATCACCAACATGGACAACGTTCATCGTAACTACTAGAAGGACTTCTCTTGGTCCCTAACATCAAGCATTTTATAAACCAGAAAATTTACATAATCTTTTTCCTTCTTTGCTTATTTTCACATATCAAACCTCCAAAAGATCTTTATTCTATTTTTATAAAAATTTAAATAATAATTTAATTTAACCAAAATTAGATTCAACTTATTAGTACACTCCAATATTAACAAAAAATTATCACGACAGCCATTTCTCAACTTCATTCAATATGGTGACCTCCATCCTCATCAGGTAAGATTTTTTTCATACCGTTTACTACTTTCTCTCTTATTTTCAGAATCTTTACAGTGTGATGTGATATTATAAAAATGAAACATAGTAAAAATTTAACAGCAAACTGTAACCATTTAAATGTCAACACAGAGTCATAATAAAATGTTAATTTGTGTACTATCCTAATAGGGATGGCCTTTGTAGAATGATAGATGCATACTTGTTAGAAGTGTCTGTTGAGGGCCATAGAAGGCTAAAAACATTACCACATGTATTATTAGTATCTGTATTTATTTATTAATAATAATTTGTCATTTTCCTTAAAGTACTTGTTGGATTTCTTGTGTTTCTTCAGAAGCAGTGGAACTTGAAAGTTTAAGATTAAAGTCAATAAATTAGATTTGATAATACTAAATCATATTAAGAAAGAATTGTAAATATACAAAAATATTTTTATATTAAAAAATAAATTGTATGAATTATTAATGAGAAAACTTATCTTTCTTTTAACATTATTATTAATTTATAACAAATATTATGACTAGTGATTAATAAACATAACTTAATTGTTGAATTTAATTCGAAAATTGTGCATCAGTAAGATGAATTTATTAATAATTATATATCATAAACATTTGTATGTTCCTTTTCAGGCTTTACATGCTGTAGATATGAGTACTATCATTAATTTCTTACCAACTGTTCTCAATCAACTTATTCAGCTTTTAGTTTATACCAGCAGTGAAGATGTTGCATTAAATACTGTTAGAGTTCTCATACACATAGTTCAAGGTATTCATGAAGCAGAAAGAGGAAGTCTTTTAAGATCCTATTTGCAAGTATGTTGTGATTAAGAATTAAATTTTATTTATAGATGCTGTTTATTGCAGTAATTTTTATATTTTTCGTTATGAAAATCTTTATTAGCTGTTTTTTAAATAAAAATTCTAAAATGTTATTATTTTTGCAGTATTTATTTATTGTAGATAATTTTTCTCAATATAACAAGAGCACAACAGTTCATGAAAAATTAGCAAAATATTTGGCAGTTACATTAAGGCCTGCAAATACAGACTTTTTGATCATAAATAGTTTCTTGAAACATTCTTGGTTTTTTTTCCAACTTTTAACAAAATCAATGGGCCAACATCTTCTAGCTTCAGGAAGAATAAAGGTTAAATAAAACAGTTCATAATATCGATGTCCATATAATAATAAAATTTTTCATAAATAAAATGAACTTTTCAATTAAAAATTTAGATGCATCGTCATGAAAGATTTCCTGCGGATTATCAGTATCGGATACAAAGCTTATTACAAGTTATGGTTTCACACATATTTCAAAAATATCAAGAAATCCCCTTAGAAACAAAACATGCTAATCAGAGTTTAGCTCATTTCATTAAGGTAATCATAAAATAAATAAACAAATTAATATTAAAATTGATTTTAATTAAAACATCATAAATTTATTTTTCAGAGAAGCTTTACTTTTATGGATCGTGGATTTGTTTTTAAATTAATTAATTTTTATTTAGAAAAATATTTTTCTGATGATATACAAGTAAGAAAATCTTTTATACATTTAATAATTTATTGACAAATAGATTATACTTACAAAAACTCATGCTATATATTACAATGTCAATTTTTTATAGGTATTGCATGAATATAAATATGAATTTCTTGAAATAATTTGTTCTCATGAACATTTTATTGCATTGAATCTTCCTATTTTGCATAGAACTATAATCAGAGGACACACAAAGAACATAAAAGGTATTTTATATTTTATTTCTATATCTAAATATAACATTTTATCAATAATATTTGAATAATAAAATAAATCCTTTAAATTACAGTATTTAAATAATTATTTTGCATTTATTATCAGGATATATCATTTTGACATATACTAGAATGAAAAATGGGATTAATACTAACAAGGAAGGTTAGGCAACCAGGAAATTCAAAAAATTCTGAAACTTTGTGTGCGACTAGCATAGTTCATCCCTTAACACAAAACTATTTTTTGTTTTTGCCAAATAATGTTATGAAGGGGTGAAATAACCTCTCGAAAAAGCATTTTGAAATGAAAATCCAGGCGGCACTGATTACCAGATTTACTATTTACCGGCGTTGTCGATAGGCGCTAGTATATTTGACTGATGTATTATTGTATTGAAAAATAACAGTTAAAACGTAACTTGAAACAACAGTATATCAGTCAAATATACTAGCTGTTAATTCTTAGAAAGATAAACAAGCACTTTTAACAAATAAAATATTATAAACCAACAATGTTCAGCAATTCAAATAATGTTTTATAACATTTCATTTGTGTCATCCTCAGCCAATACACAAGTCTAAAAACCATTTATCTATGACAATTAAATTTTTGAATTGTTCTTGATTTGAGCATGCTATCGAAAATAAGAAAAACACACATAATTAATAAAATATGAAATCAAAAAGATGTAAACTGTAGCATAAAAATAATTAGTTCTAAAATAACAAAAACATTAAACTATTTTAACAATTAAGTTTTAATTAAATTTGTTATGTATTTAGTATATTCATTTGTTACACTGCATGTACAAAGTGAATACATTGTGTGTACATAAATATATAATACATGTAATACTTGACTTAATTATGAAAAATATTTTACCTATTTTTTCATCAGCATAAACATCTACTGTATTTGTAAATTTCATTAAAAATTAGTAATTTTTACTTAAAAGTCATATCTATAAAAGATATCTTAACTAAAATTTTAAAATTTCTTCAAATTTTGAAATTTTAATTAGGTATAATAATTTTCTTAATATTATATTATAGAATAAAAAAAATAATATAGAATATTAATAAAAAAAACTAATTATTGTAAGTGAGAAGATAAATTAAAAATATTGCATTTATCTTATTAGGTAGATTGTCTATAAGGTACCTAATATAGTATCTTATAGACAAATAAATAAATCTTATGCATTGATATACATTTAAAAGTATATTCATATTACCAGGCATTTGATTAGACATTGCACCTGCCATTGGAGATCCTAATGGAGTATTAAGTGGGTTTGTCATACCAGGATTGGAAGGTACATGTTGTGATGCTGGAGGTCCATAGCCTAGTTGAAACTGCTGGTTTTGCATACCTTGCATCTAATAAGGAAAACATAAATCATTAATATTTTTCTTTTATGAATAAACAATTTTTAGTTAAAATTGTTTATTCATAAAAAAAGATTAATTTTATAATATATATTGAAACTTTAAATGACTGTATTGGTTATTCATAATTACATTTTGTTGATATCTTTCTTGAGGAGCAACCACACTAACTGTGGCTGTAACTGTTGCAGTTTCTGTAGCAAGAGCATTATGTGGATTTTGAAAATTTCCTTTTCCTCCAGCATTTGGCATTGCACCACCCATGCCATTTCCAACATTTAACGGATTTGGCCCATACCTGAAATTAATAAATACATATATTACGGCAATTACTTTTTTATATACTAATATTAAAATATTTTAAACAATATTAAGATAAAACAAATTTGCTTTTTTACATTAGTGTAACAATAAAATTTTCCATTTGAAACTTGTGTTGATCGAATTTTCTAATACAAGTTGAAACTAGTAGTAGAAGTAGAATCTTATTTTAGTCCCGGATATTGTTATCAAGCGTTTATTATCAAAAATTTGAGAATCATCCATATTAAAATGCATTATGAAAACTTCGCTGAAGTAGAATCTTATTTTAGTCCCGGATATTGTTATCAAGCGTTTATTATCAAAAATTTGCGAATCATCCATATTAAAATGCATTATGAAAACTTCGCTTATACCCTGGTCAGCTATAAAATATTGTATTTAACTAAAAAAAATATCGTAGATAATACTAAAATATTGGTTAAATCTATTAAAATAGACAATATTATTTGTTAATTGTTCATTTATTGCTTCGTTTTCACCGAAATTTAGACAAAAAAGAAAATCCGAAGATAAACACTTATCCTCGATTTTAAATAATGCAGATTCAACAGAAAGATATGATTTGTCTACATTTTTTAATTAATAATTATTAGAACGATGTTAGTTTTGATTTAATAAAATTCATACAGACAAATATGACTGCTTTTCAAAACTTCGCGGCGCCTTTAGATGGTTTCACCGCATGTCTTGATCTTAAACCATAACCTTCATATTAAAAAAAGTCTTGATCTTACGAATGGCGCGGCCTTAAGGCTGGTTTATAGTCCAACTGCAGCGTGACGTTTCAAGGTCGCTAGTAGTCGTTAGATGTTCGACGTTAGCGTCGTGGTTTATAGTCAAAATTCTATCAACGTCAATCTTAACGTAGCGTGGCGCCAGCGTCAAACGTTAAGATTAAAACTTTCTCTACTTGGAAGTTCTCTCGCTAGACCAGAATGCCTTGCGCAGTCCAACATAGAGGATCGGCCGTTATTCTTGTACGAGATTATGATAGGCACCTTTCTTCTATCAAATATTGAACGAATGTATATTATTTTTTTCTTCAGTCTTCTTATTAATAATATAAGCAATATATTTCGTTTCGAAAATATCCATCTTCGTAAAAAATTTGGAGCATGCGTAAAACTGTGAATGATGGGAATGTTTGTTATTTCTAGCGTTGTAAAGTTGTATGGTCTATATTACTGTTATATTTATTTCCTTTCTGTATTATTTCCACACATAAAACCATAACATGTTACGTTTTTTGTCCTAGAAAAAAATTTTATTATTTGGATTTACATTAATTTCAATAGGAAAAATTGATTCGGATTAAGAACTTTTCGGATCACGAACAGGATCAAGGAACGGATTGTGTTCGTGAACCGAGGTATCACTGTATACATTTCACCGGCAGCCATCTAGCCGGCAAAAGAGAGAACTAATGAGATGATTCGTAAGATTTACCAAAACTAGCCAATTGACGAGGAGCTAACATAATTTGTCGAATAATAATGGCTTCTCTGGTTTGTGTTGGAAAATTGTTGTGTGTATTTCAGTGCTTACAATTTTTTTCACTAAAAAATCTATGAATAATAATGTTTCTAATAAGGCAAAAGAAATGATTAGGATTATTTGGATTTCTCTTTTAATGCTAAAAAAAAAACAATTCGTCGCAAAATAATGATCGAATGATCTCAATAGATAAAAGGTACAATAACCATTTCATCCAGTTTTGCGTAATGAAATATACTTTATTGCTGAAAGAGTTAGAATGTAGTATAAAAATACTAAATTTGTTAAGATAAGGACCCATATGTAAAAAAATAAAAAATCTTGCAACATCATTATTAATTTACATTTGGTTCTTGATATTCGCGGTAGTTACGTTCCGTAAATTCTTTGCAAATACTGAATTTGAGAACAGTGAACTATTAAGCCTATGGGAAATATAGAGTTAGGTTCCCGTGAACCTTTCTTCAGAATATTTTCATACATGGTTTGTGTTTTTTCTGTTTACAAACACCTTATTAATTTGTATTACACTACTTATAAATATTTACAGTATATGCACTGTATAGTACTAAATACAGTATAATAATTACAGTAATCTTTATTTATTTTTTAAAACATTAACTATGAGTAAATAAAATCTTATTTTTGATAGTTTTTGTATGTTACAAGATGTTTGATATGACAGATGACACATTGTCTTTCTGAACTGCGTTGAAAAACTGCGTCAGCCTTGTCTGCTTCACTTATTTCCTCAGATCATCTAAAATTTCGACGTAAGGTGCAAGTACGCAGGAAGTTAGTCAGCTAAATTTGAGGCTGCATTCAAGCATAGGTTACATTCTTCTATGGGATCTGCGGGCGATATGAACAGGCTTTTGGCTTACCTCCGATATGTGGAGTGAGCAAAGATAGTTAGTGAGAAATTTTCCGGCAACCCGATTCAGAGACTACATTTGGTAACAACTTCCTTTCTCTCTCTCCCCTCCCTCCAGAGAGAGAAAGAAAGGATTATATTGATAACAGTATTTTCGCCGCTCATCGGGAGTCCGCGAATAAGCGCGAAAGCTCCGCGAATAACGATTTTGTAGTTACAAATAAATGTTCGCGAATACGGAATCCGCGAATAACAAGTAATTTTCTTTGATGTGCACTCTGATTTTACTTCTTTTATACATAATTTTATTCATACAATTATTCAAAAATTGAATCAACAAAATATGATATAAATTGATACTCTTACCGGAGATTTCAGCATCACACCCAGTTGTGACTTTGTCATAAGTCAAGTCTTCTTTAAATTCTGTGATATTTTTCTCACAGAAATAGTCATTTAAATTTGTGTTTATATCAGAGTTGCTGAATCGGATAGTAAATGATCCGAATCCGACTCCGACTCCACCTTTTAAAAAAAATCCGATTCCGACTCTGACTCCACTTTAAAAAAAAAATCCGTTTTAGTTTATGCCAAACATTGCCCAAACTTCATTAGGATGTGCCACGAATCGAAATTCATAAATTAATGTTACTAAATAAAGCTTACTTAACGTAGACTTATTAATTGTCAATAGATATAAAAAATAAACAAAAATACAAAACTTACCAATAGTTTATTTTTAAATCTTGAAATTTCTGATGACACCAAATTTAAACACACACTGTCATCTTCAATTGATTAATAGAAGTCAATGGTGCCTTCTTGTTACATAAATTATTTTCCATATTTCTGTATTTATAATTTTCCTGGTAAAGTCACTAATGATAAATATGAATTTAAAGCATTCCCATGTGTTTTGACAAAAATTGTTCTTTATAGTCAAACTTATGCTCAGCTTATGATACTTATAGCGTAAAGGAATGTATCTACAACTACTATAATCACACCATAAAAAACAGATTTTTTTTTTATTTTTTAATCAAAATGTCAAAATTATAAACAATGCAAATTTCTTTATACAAAAAATATATTACATTATCAATGTTGAAAGATCGAATTATCTGATACTAACATTGTATAGATTAGATAAAAATATGATTAATGATAATGATAACACAGATTTGTTCGGTGTATAAATATGTTTCCGCTTAAGTACAACTGTGTGCATGATGAAATTATTCAAATGCTGTGTGTCCGATATAATCACAATATATCAAAAACGGCGAAATGAAAAATTTGCGCATATTGTAAATAATTGAACACATATAAAAAATACTTTTACTCTAAATAAATAAACAAACTTGTGTTATAAGTACAATAAAGAAAGTACAATAATTTAACACATATAAAAACATATTTTTACTCTAAATAAATAAACAAACTTGTGTTATAAGTACAATAAAGCGTCATTGGAGGAAAAAGCTCGAGCTATAGCCTCCATATTATTAAGTGAAGAAGAAGAAGAAGAAGTACAATAAAGAAAGTACAAAAACATGGTAGCTTTATGATAGCGATAACGGCAAATTTATGAAGAAAGATATTTTTCATAAGTAAAAACTGTTAAAAATTTTATTATAATATAAATGAAATCATAATGACAATACCAATTACATAAAAAAAAATTTACGATAGCGAATATCAGATTTATGCTTTAGTAGTGTATATATATAAAACAATGCACACTGTGCCGTTTTGCATAAATGGGAATGTGCTGTTTATCTATAGTAAAAACGTGAATGTATTTCATATGTTCACAATATAAAAACATAGAATCGCAACTAATGGAACATCAAATCACAACTTGATTAACGATGTGTAGAGCTGCGCGACACACAATAAAATCAGAATGCATAATAATTGTCAAAGATTTGATAGCTGTACTTAAAAACAAAAAATTAATTATAAGACGATAAATTAACTGATAAACATCATATCCCCAAGTAAGAGGATAAATTATATGATAAACATTATAACATCAAGTGATTGGACTCTAGTCCTCAACCACCCACAATAAAAATAGGTCCATAGAGTGAAACTCCGATAAACATTATAACATCAAGTGATTGGACTCTAGTCCTCAACCACCCACAATAAAAATAGAGAAAATAGGCCATAGAGTGAAACTCCAAACCGTTTCCACGCAGCCAATCAAATTCGATACATTTAATTTATGCGCTTACCATTAAATGCTGAAGTATTTAACGCCAATAGCGCATCACATGCAGTAAGCGATAGACGCGCCATGCGATGTGCTAATTAAGTTGTACTGAAGGTTGAAAAGTTTTACTGCTCTCATGCTAGTTATTTTGAATGAATTATTATTATTTGAGCAACAGAACTCTATCTATAAATGGTAATTTTATAAACATATGCTATCTGATATTCTATATCATATGCTACTTTCAATGGATTGTTTAAGCAAAGAGATAATGCAATTTTAAATGGAATCAAGGGAGGATTGAAGGTTCTAATCAGTCCGAGGGATTTTTTTCAGTAAAACGAGCCTTATTATAAAAATTTATTTACTTGATTATTTTTACATGTACTGTATATTAAAAACAATCCATCGAGAATTCTGAGTGGAATATGTAATTGTATGCAAAGATTGTTTATAAATGGATACTCTAAGAGAGCGATAGTTAAAACAGATTATATATACAGTATATTATTATTTTCCAATTATATTATAATGCTATGCTCTTTGATTGTTTATAAATGGATACTCTAAGAGAGCGATAGTTAAAACAGATTATATATATATTATTATTTTCCAATTATATTATAATGCTATGCTCTTGCAGATTCCCCATGATGTCATCTGATACATCTTATATGATTTCATCAATATATCATAGGTTAATGTATATTGGTTAATGTTATTGTTTAACCTATGATGTTAATATATCAATAGGTTGTTGTGAATAATCTTTATTTCGCTACGAGTAAATTTTTTCTATTCTGTAATAACTGTAAATAGTATTAAATAAAATACAGTATATGAATAGAACATATATAATTTTTATGACGTATATAGCAAAATCAAATTTTTAAGTCACCGAAGCGAAATGCCGTTTTCGATATATATATATATACAGTATGTGTTGACATCGATGTTTTCACACATCTTCGGAGTGCTAATTATATTAATAACACATCAGACAGTAAATGAAAACTTTATTACATTTCAAAACCAAAAAACATGGCGGCCAACAACTCTTGTTGCCATGCCATCTGAATAAAAATAAAATATAAATAATTAATAATTAAAATAACTATATTTGATTTTACCACACACACACATATATATATATATGTTTATATTACATAAATCAGTGTAAATTAAAGAGAAATTTTAGATATTAATTCTTAAAAATGAATTTATTTCATAAAGCTAAATATCTGTGCTTCGCATTAAATATACGTTTTCGTTTTTATTTAAATATTTTAAATACATTTCGATTGCAATAAACTTTCCTTTGATTGCAATGAACAATTTAAACTTAAGAAAGGATTATTTTCTACTTTTTAGTGTGTTTTGTCCCATTGGCTCCATGCCAAAAATCAGTGTTCGGTTTCAAGAAAAACACCCGGTATATGTATATATTACATAAATCAGTGTAAATTAAAGAGAAATTTTAGATATTAATTCTTAAAAATCAAAAGAATTTATTTCATAATTCTAAATATCTGTGCTTCGCTTTAAATATACGTTTTCGCTTATATTTAAATATTTTAAATACATTTCGATTCCAATAAACTTTCCTTTGATTGCAATGAACAATTTAAATTTAAGAAAGGATTATTTTTTACTTTTTAGTGTGTTTTGTCCCTTTTCTTTTTTTGAAATCGTTTTTATTATTATATTTTAAAGTTTCTTAGCTTCATTGTTTAGTTTTTACAAACATATGATAAATGTAGAAAAACTGTTAGCGGACTACTGGAGAAGCTTCCTCTATCGAATAAAAAGCACTACAAACATATGATAAGTGTAGAAAAACTGTTAGCGGACTACTGGAGAAGCGTCCTCTATCGAATAAAAAGAACTCTTTTACTTTCAACTTCTTTTTACCCATTTAGAAATGAAATTTTTAAAACCCGTTAAAACACTTTCTAAAGATTTTTAAAAGACACCTATATACCAATTTAGAAATGAAATTTTTAAAAACCATTAAACACTTTCTAAAGATTTTTAAAAGACCCTATATACCAAAAATAATATTATAACTCAACAGACACGAGAATTACGAAGGCTTCTATAATTTATGCCCAAATCTAGATTTGATTAACCTCTCAGTCCTGGAATTCCCTATAGTTCAAAAAACATGTTTATTCTTTAAGTTCAAAATCTCTCCAACAATTTTAAGTAATATGACAGAAAAATACTGTAACAACCAATATAATATAAAATTAGGTTAAATTAGTTATAAATATAATTAATCTAATCGAATTTATGCTTAATTTAACCTAAACCTAATCCCATAAAGATATGGCATATTAAAGCCATATCCACATGGGATATTTTGTATCTGCCGGAGGCCACTTATACAAAACACGAGAGTTACGAAGGCTTCTATAATTTATGCCCAAATCTAGATTTGATTAACCTCCTCAGTCCTGGAATTCCCTGTATTTCAAAGAACATGTTTATTCTTTAATTTCAAAATCTCTCCAACAATTTTAAGTAATATGACAGAAAAATGCTGTAACAACCAATATAATATAAAATTAGGTTAAATTAGTTATAAATATAATTAATCTAATCGAATTTATGCTTAATTTAACCTAAACCTAATCCCATAAAGATATGGCATATTAAAGCCATATCCACATGGGATATTTTGTATCTGGCGGAGGACACTTATACAACCTATCCTCATGGGATATACTGTATCTGGCGGCGGCCACTTGTAGAGCCAACACAGGCTTGGCCAACACCTATGATGGGGTCAACCGGATGGTTGAAGGATGGGGTTTAATCGGCTGGACCCCTCTTGAAAAACTGGAGGTATTCTACTCGGATTTGAACCTGGATCCTCCAAGGTGGTAAGCCAAAGCTTTACCACGCGGTCATCCGGCCGACAATATAAAATTACAAAGTTATTTAAAATAATACGGTAGTATTTCAAAATGGCGATGATTACACCAGAAATTTCTTGCATTATATTTGGAACTTTTTATTAAAATCTGTGAAATAAGAAATCTTTAGTTGGTTTAATTGTGAAATATATTACAATATATAGTATATAAAGTTATTTCAGTAGTTTTGAAACCAAAATAACAGAAGTATCTGAGTTATGAGCAACCCAATTTATTTAGTACTTTGAACAAAATACAAAAGTATCTGAGTTACGAGCAACCCAATTTTTATGAACAAAATTTGCGTATGAATTATTGAATATATTCGTAACTACTAACTAGAGGAGGACATGTATATCTTTTTTATAATGTTAAATATTTTTTCATGAAATTTTTCTAAGGTTTAGATACAAATTTCTTTTTATTTCCACCAATGACAGCCTTTAAGTATAGTCACCATTTTTAATTACATTAAAGCTTATGTTTCTCTTTTAAATATTAGTTATTTAAAATAATACGGTAGTATTTCAAAATGGCGATGATTACACCAGAAATTTCTTGCTTTATATTTGGAACCTTTTATTAAAATCTGTGAAATAAGAAATCTAGTTGTTCCAGTTGTGTAATATACTACAATATATAGTATATAAAGTTATTTTAGTACTTTTGGAACCAAAATAACAAAAGTATCTGAGTTACGAGCAACCCAATTTTTATGATAATATATTACAATATATAGTATATAAAGTTATTTCAGTAGTTTTGGAACCAAAATAACAGAAGTATCTGAGTTATAGGATTTTCTGCTTTTGATGATCACTTAATAATTCAGTAAACTTTAAATTTTTCAATACTTCTAGTTATCATTTTAATATCTTTTCAATACTTCCTAGAAATAATTACAGCCGTATTTTTCACGAAACAATTAAATAAAGTTTGTTAATAAAAATTTCGATCCCATCATCTAAAGTTGATTTCCCCCGTTGTCAAGGAAACACTAAATAGTACCTTCTGCAACTTTGATAGCAGATGTCTTTATTACTGTACTAACTAACGCATCAAGTTTTTATCGTAACCGGAAAAACGGTAAGTAGTAATTTAGTGAAAACCATTTCGGAATAGACTGTACTTTACATTGAGAAAAATCTGGCAATCATAAATTTTAAACTTATTAAACTTAAATTTTATTATAAAACTTTTCTTGCTTATCTCTTTATTTTGTAAGTAATTTTAATTATTCATGTTTATTTCTTTTAAATATATTTGTTTTAATTCATATTGCATTCTTAATTCGATATTTTAATTAATTAAAGCGGCTGCCTCTAATATCATTTTCGTACTGATGAAACAGCGCGGCTTCAATTAACTGTTAAAACCAGTTTCAAAAATTATCATAATTATGAAAAAATCTTTAAGAATAGATATAATAATGATTTATTATTATATTTTAAATATATTTGTTTTAATTCATATTGCATTTTTAATTCAATATTTTAATTAATTAATTAAGCGGCTGCCTTTAATATCATTTTCGTACTGATTAAACAGCGCGGCTTCAATTAACTGCTAAAACCAGTTTCAAAAATTAACCTAATTATGGAAAATCCGTTAAGAATAGATATAATAATCAGTTATTATTATAAAAAAATTATATTTTACAGTAATATTATGCGTTAATACACTGGAATCTGTTAATAATGTCGTCTATATGCAAATAATGGCAGCTAATTACATACAAACATTAGATAGACTACTGTATAACAATTATCAAATTAGGATGTCACGCAAAAGATGCCGGAAGCTAGAACGATAAACATAAAATATTACAAAGCCATTAAAAATATTAAATTAGCAATAAAATGGTCATTACCGCGAATTTAATGTCATTAAAATAAAATATCTAACTCCAAAAGATATTTTATCATCGTTAAAGTAGAAATAACAGTATCGTACTGCATTTAGAAGTGGCGCCATCTGATATCAGTCATTTCGCGTTTACAGATAAAAATTAAACATTTTTATAATTATGATTTAGATAATTTATAAAATTATTCTAATTAATTTACAAATCGTAATTTTTTTGCTAACTATAATTATTTATTTAAATTTTAAAAAATTTAATATCGGATGTTTGCAACCATAATTGCCTAAAAAGTCATTATAATAATAATAATAATTAGAATTTTTCTGTTAACTTAATTTAAAAAAATCAAGATCATTATACTAAACGATTAGAATGGTGAAAAATGGCGAAACTTTTATCCACTGAATTTTAAAATTGTCAAGGTTTTGGCTGGGAGCCATTATCTTCACCTGTTTCTCTAATTTACATTTTGTGAATCAAGACCATTGCCAGCAGATGTCGAATTCAGACTAGTATCGGTGACTAAATAGGAAGGAGTGAGAATAAATTCTCTTGGAAACTCATCCTAGCGTGTTTTTCCCCTTCTTCGTATAGTTATTACTGTTGTTTGCAGTTGTTTTAATTGAAGAATGGTTTCGACAACATATGCTAAATGGACTAGTTAACCATCCTTAAGTGGCTTACGTTGTTTAGATAAAAGTTACTATTTTTAGCACTTTCATAAACACATCCTCTTTTTTTTTCTTTCTTTCTCTCTTTCTTTCTTCCTCCTTTTCGTGATCGATACGTGGAGGGCGTTGTCCGAAAAATATTTTGTGGAACGGGAACGTGTTTCGGTCAACTGGAAGTTTTAACGATATTTAAATGCGAGAAATCTTAATTTTTTTATCTACCAGTTTATTTTATTTTTGAATTTATTAGATATCCTTATAATAAAGCGTCAAAGAGGGAAAAAAATTATTAAAAATGTTATCTAGAATCTAGTAAATATTATCTAGTAAACACGTTAACTAATGAATGGCGAAAGCGAAATTTTGTCTAATTTATTGCAATTTTTTTTTATTACAGAATAGTAATTAAAATGAAAATCGTTACGAGGCATTTGTTGCGGTGTGTTTCCTAATTAATAGAACTCAGACAAGTTTTTCGTATCAGATATCTAGTTCATGACAATATCGTATAAAGTGTGTTTGTTATTCATTGCAGCAGTTCGGCCAGACTAACAAGGGAATTATAATTTATTCTTTATTAACGAAAGTAATTTTTCTCGTTAAACTAATTTACAATTTCTTTTATATTTCTCTTGGTCTGCTTTTCGTAACGTTACATTTTGTGAATCAAGACCATTGCCAGCAGATGTCGAATTCAGACTAGTATCGGTGACTATATAGGAAGGAGTGAGAATAAATTCTGTTGGAAACTCATCCTAGCGTGTTTTCCCCCCTTCTTCGTATAGTTATTACCGTTGTTTGCAGTTGTTTTAATTGAAGAATGGTTTTGACAATATATGCTAAATGGACTAGTTAATCATCCTTAAGTGCCTTACGTTGTTTAGATAAAAGTTACTATTTTTAGCACTCTCATAAACACATCCCTTTTTTTTCTTTCTTTCTCTCTTTGCTTCTTCCTCCTTTTCGTGATCGGTAAGTGGAAGGCGTTGTCAGAAAAATATTTTGTGGAACGGGAACGTGTTTCGTACAACTGGAAGTTTTAAGGATACTTAAATGCGAGAAAATCTTAATTTTTTTCTACCAGTTTATTTTATTTTCGAATTTATTAAGTATCCGTAAAATAAAGCGTCAGAGGGAAAAAATTTTTAATAATGTTATCTAGAATGGCGTCGTAAACCTGTTAACAAATGAATGGCGAAAGCGAAATTTTATCGAATATTTATTGCAATTTTTTTTATTATAGAAGTATAATTAAAATGAAAATCATTACGAGGCATTTGTTGCGATGTGTTTCCTAATTAGTAGAATTCGGACAAGTTTTTCGTATCAGATATCTAGTTCATGACAATATCGTATAAAGTGTATTTGTTATACATTGCAGCACTTCGGCCAGACTAACAAGGGAGTTATAATTTATTCTTTATTAACGAAAGTAATTTTTATCGTTTAACTAATTTACAATTTCTTTTATATTTCTCTTTGTCTGCTTTTCATAACGTTTGTTATTAATAAACTTAGAAAACACGAAAGAAAAAAATAATATTTTTATTAATATTGATCATGTTTTTAAATTATATCAATATATTTTTTTTATATATATAAAAGTATCTCAGAATGATCCAATAGAAAATATTTCATAAATTTGTATTATTCTTAATGTATTAGGAGAATGTTACAAAAATTACAAGCATTAGCCTTCTTCTGAAGCTTTTGGTTTTAATTTGACATTTAATTAAGAGGCTTAAATAAAAGACTAACCATATTTTTTTATTGTATTATTCTTAATGTATTAGGAGAATGTTACAAAAATTACAAGCATTAGCCTTCTTTTGAAGCTTTTGGTTTTAATTGGACATTTAATTAAGAGGCTTAAATAAAAGACTAACCATATTTTTTTAAAAGATACCAACTTATAATGGAAGTGGGGTTTTTGTATAGAAAGAAATGAGGGAAAGTAGAATTAATTTTGTTGTTTTGATTTATTGTGATGAATAATTTTTTAGGATTGTTTCCTTTATTTGTACTGCTACTAGAACTAATACTATATTTTCAGTTGCACTCAACATCAAAATCATGTTGTATAAGGATTGCTGCAATTCAGTAATCATGTTATAGAAAAACTGTGTTGCAGAAATATCTTGTTATATGGGAACTGCCTGTGTATTTATTTCTGTAATATTTTTTTATTTAATTATAATAAAATTAATAATTAAATGTGGAAATTTCAAAGAGAAAAAAGTTTTGAAATTTTGATGATGATTTAAACACTTGCATTGAAAAGTATAAAATTATGTTGCAGTATACCTTGCCTAGTATGCTACATTGTTGTCTAAATCAGGGATGAGCAACACGCGACCCGCGGGCCGCTTGCAGCCCACCTTTAGTTGGTCCAATTGTGAAATATATTACAATATATAGTATATAAAGTTATTTCAGTATTTTTGGAACCAAAATAACGGAAGTATCTGAGTTACGAGCAACCCAATTTTTATGAACAAAATTTGAGTATGAATTATTGAATATATTCGTAACTACTAACTAGAGGAGGACATGTATATCCTTTTTATAATGTTAAGTATTTTTTCATGAAATTTTTCTAAGGTTTAGATACAAATTTCTTTTTATTTCCACCAATGATAGCCTTTAAGTATAGTCACCATTTTTAATTACATTAAAGCTTATGTTTCTCTTTTAAGTATTGATTTAGAGAGCTTTATTTTGTTTTTTAATGTACAGTCTATTCTGAAATGGTTTTCACCTATTGCGGTAACAGACCGGTAACCTATCGAAGATGGATTGTAATTACTGGAATTCCATGTGATGAGCATTGAATTTTAGAAAGGATTAATTCATTTTCTGAAGAAATGGGTAAAGCGAGTTTTGTGAGGGACAGCTTAATTACGTAATTTTCATGACATGATTAATTCATTTTGAAGGTTTAAAACTAAGAAATATAGAAAATATAAATTTATTATTTATCTCAAATAAATATCAAATATTTTTACGATACCCTGCTATTATCATCATGATGTTATCAATAAGAGGAACCATATTCCAGGAAATTCTTGTTGATAATATTTTAAATCTTTGTATAACCCTTTCAACATGAACCCTGGCAGATGCAATTTTATGAGTTTTTTGGGCATCATCTTTGCTTAATTGCATTTTGGCCTTTTTAAAGGGTGGTCTAATAAGGGAAATAAAATTTTGATCACATATATCATCAATAAGAAAACCCTTGTCAACCATTATGCTGTCACTTATTGATATCAATTCATGAATTAACCCACTTTGTTGAAATATAATTTTATCAGATGCTCTTCCCCCATATCCTTTACTAAAAAAGGATACTAAACCTGCAGGTGTAACAGCAATTAAATATTTAACTGTGTTGTTCTTTTTATAAAAAGAATAAGATTAATGCTGCAATTCAGGCAGTTTGGTTGAGCAACTGATATTTCAGATATATATATATATGTATGTACGCAAGTAATGAAAAATAATCAAAAATGGCCGCCAGCAAAAGTTTGTTTCATTAACTCTTACACGCGATGAATGAGTTTAATGAACACGAAAATTGCACTTATTGTTTGCTTATCAAAACAACCTTGAAGTTTTTTTTATTCTGAATCTGAATCTCATTTTATAATTTTAAAAATGTGCTAATTTTCAGCAATTGTTTCCATTTTTGACGTTTGTAATCTATAAAATGTTTTTGGGTCAACTTCTATCAATCCACATTCAATTATTGAAAAGCGGAATTTGAAGATGATAATTAATTTGTTTATTCGAATCTTTACCGAAAATAACTTGTGAATTTTTAAACAAATTTTGATGCCTACAGGAAAAGTTTTGTTCTGATTTTTTTTCAATGGGAATTCTATAACTTAGCATTTTTCTGCAATGTAAACTCGGAAAAGCTATTTGTGATATTTTCCATATATTCTAGGAAAAAAGCAAGTATATGTTGGATGAGTAAAGGGTAAATGTGAGAGAGAAAGGCCAAGAAAGAGTACAAAGAATAAATAGATTAATATCTGAGGAAGTATAGGTTTCAGAATGTTTATAAGAGGTGGACACGCATGAAAAAAGTATTGACTGTAGAGGAAGCTGGAGTAGTGTATAAAGATATATGGCACTATCTGATTGGAGGAATTTGAATATTTCCCCCTTATTTTAATTTATTTTTTTTTTTATTTTTTTTTCCTTTTTTGAGTGCTGCCAACCTCACAAGGATATAGCCGTGATGTTGTTATTCTATGAAATATCATGCTTATTTTTTTCAGTATTTCAGTGCTTTAACTGTAGAATGAACAAACGGATGAGTGTCATCATGCTCAAATTAAAAATAGATGCATTCTTGAGCGTTAAAATTATTGAATTAACTCTATAGCCATCCATGCTGCAACTTAATAAATGTTTCCTATAACTGCATATGAATATTATTGATATGCAGGTATTAAAATTTTTGAAACTTGAAAATTAAATGATATTTTTTTATGGTTACAGATAATAGCTTCCATACAGAAGATAAAAATAACATACACAAGTATAGGAAATATTTTCTTGTTTACAGATAAAGTTAAATTTAAATATATTTAGAATTATTTCAGTTAAATTTTTCGGTTACAGAGCTAAAATTCTTATTATTTTTCGTATTTTGAATGACGTATTGGGTATTTTTTTGAGGTAAAATTCTTGCAAAACTATTCGCAATTCGTTGCAAAGTTTCAAGTTAAATTTTATTACGTGAAAGTTAAAATTGCTGTTTCAATCTCTCATATTTTTACTCCATATATATGTATATATAAATATATATACTTATTTTATCTCATAAAATTTTCATTTCTTGACTACATTTTAAAAATTCCTCGTGTAACATATGTTAAAATAGTTTTGTAAGACTGGATTCATTTTAAACAGAATCGCTTCAATATGTTTCGATACACTACTTCATTTGATATTTTTCTTTCATAGGAGTATTAAAGGGATGAATAAAGAGAAATTCAATATTTTCTGTAATTTAGAAGAGTTAGTTTTCATTCTTCTTCATTTTCCGACCAGCTTTTAATTTTTTTTTAATAAAACAGATGTGAATATTTTAATTTATATTCATAAGTATTTTATTATTATTATAAAGAGTTACGCATTTGTATCGATTTTATAATCATTATTTTATTATACTGGTATTGTATTAAATTTTTTCTAAAGTTCAATATTTTTCTTGAAAGCTATTTTTTCGATACAGTTTACTTTGTTTGCTATAAAGTTTACTTTCTTGGACTAATGCACAACAGCGTGTTATAAGAGGATTCAGGGAAGATTGTTTTTTTCCCCTCCCTCCCTCTCTCTCTCTCTCTCTCTCTTTCTCTCTGTTAAATTAAAAAATGATCCAGATTTCGATGCCAAAGGCAGTAAATTCTAAAATAGAACACGTACAAGAAAAAAAAACCAACATAATTCTCTCTTTTTGAGAGTATTTTCGGTGCCAAAGTTAAACAGTATCGGAAAAAAAATCGTTAAATATCAGTAATCCGGAATAATTTAGCAGTTTATTAATATATGTAGTTAAAACAGTAAAAAATGCTTAATTAATCTAATAAAACAATAAATTACGATTGAAATAATGCTTAATTAATAATTTTTAAGCAAAAAGTATCAAATTTTATGCAACGACTTTAAAGAAATTCTAGTGAATATAAAGCGGGAAAAATGTTAAATTTGGTTTATTTATAACTTATCTGATTAAAA
Organism: Olivierus martensii; assembly: GCA_000484575.1. Classification (NCBI taxonomy): domain Eukaryota; kingdom Metazoa; phylum Arthropoda; class Arachnida; order Scorpiones; family Buthidae; genus Olivierus; species Olivierus martensii. The sequence continues at coordinate 7,590 of AYEL01082289.1, read as the reverse complement.
TTTTATAATTTTAAGATACCAGATAACTTTAAGAAATTTTTTTTCTTTCTCTCTCTCTCTAAATCAGTTTCGCTTTCATGAATTCTGCTGTATTTATTATTCTTATCAATCGAATCTGTCAGAGCGATCCATATTTGGCGCCGACCAAGTATAGAAACCTTTATTGGTCGTTTCAAATAACCATAAAAATTGTTATAATTAATTCCTTGAGTAGCACTTACGAAACTCCACTTAAAAATCCTCTAGAAAATTTATTAAAAATTAAAAATAATTAAATAAAAATCCTGTTCCTTCAATCTCCGAGCGCAAAACTTTTTAATAAATGATATAATGCAATAAAAAGTTATACGCAGAAACTGGGAAGTTTTAAAATTTTAAATGCGTTATATCACGCATTAATTCACTTTTTTATAGACTTAAACGACACTCTATCGATTAATTAATTGTTAAAAATTAAAAATAAATTAACAGTTAAAAAGCTAATTTAGAATTTCTTCACAATGTCTCCTATTCAAACACGATCTCCATTTACAAATGAATAACATTCCTTTGTTTACAGATTGAGCTATCTTAATTGGTATATCTATTGCACATTAAAAGTCACTGCCGACTAGAACAGTAGAACTCTCTGTATCCCCTTCTATTAGATGTTGTAATCCTTTTACGTCATTAGCTCAGCATTTTTCCTCGTCATTAAAAGAGAATCATTGATGATGTTAGCGAAAGTCACCGTTGTATCCTTGTAACAACTGTAAATACGCCCATATACAAATGCTTACTGTTAAAAATATTTTATCGTATGATATCGGATCGTATTTTTAATATATTTTAGTAGATAAGTATTACAGATTAGAATATCTGAATTTTTTTTCCTGATTTAATGTTGCACTCTGTATTTGGGAGGATAAAACCACTTAAATCACTAAATATTCATTAATAAACAAAAATAAATATTTATTCGCAAAATTTTGATGAATTTTGAACGATTTTTCTCTCCTTATCGCTATAAAAAAATAAAATAGATTTATTTTTGTGCTTAATAAACACATACGTATATAGCGAGTAAGGAAGGTGGCGGAAATCCGGATTTTTTTCTGTATTTACATTCTATAAAATTTTATTAAGTACTCGAAAATGTATATATTTTCCTGATAACGGGAATATTTCACGAAAATTCCCCAAGAAACGAGAAAAATTTATTCCATTTCTCGACGATATAATATAAATCGCAACCTATCTAGCAAAGCAGCGTGATGTTACAATATTCCAGGCATCGGATGAAATTTTTCCAGTTTTAAATTCTGACGTGAGTTTTAACAAAAATAAAAATCGCATATGAAGCGTTAAATTTCCTAGAATTTCAGAAAAAAAAAATTTCTTCACTTTTCTCTAAATACAATCAGTAAAAAAAAAAATAATAATTGGAAAATATTTTTTTATCTTGCATCGTTAATTCTACCGATAGTATACGTGAAATTATCTTAATAAATGATTAGACGAAGTATTAATAAGGTTTAAATCTGATTAATTAATTGTTAAATTTGCGATAACTCGATGTTGCATACGACACGTTGACATTTTCAGTTTTAAAACATTTATTATAATCATTGCATTGTTTTCCTTATTATTAAAACTACTTAGAAAGAATTCATAATTTATCATTTTAAAACCGTACAGCAAATTATATCGTTTTTTCTAGGCAGTGCTAGAGAAAACATTACTTAAACATAATAAAAATAACAAGTTTTCTTCCTGTATTAAGTGCAATCATCTTGTTTGGATATCTTTCAAATAACAAAATTGATACATTAGTTATGAGGAAAAAAATGGTAAACACGTCTTGAAAAATCGTATACAGATTGTTCGTTAAGTAAGTTAGAATAATTACTGTTAAATGAACATAAAAAAATGCTTTTTGTTAATTAATTAATGTTAAAATAATGCTGTTATCTTGTACAATGTAAAAAAGTAATGGTAAAAGTCCCTATGCCATCAGATCACAGCATAATATAGCGATAAATAATTGATGAGGTGATGTTTAAAACAACGAAATTTTCGCACTTTTTTGTTTCACGCTCTTCCGATTTTCTTCGTTTACTTCTTTGTTCAAAGAGTAAATTTATTAAATCGAAGAATTTTTAATTATTTCAAAGGTATTAAAGGAAATATCTCGTCGAAATTTCGACGCTGACAATGGGAAGAAAAATATCCATGATAATAGTATTAATAATTTGCATATAGAATAATACGAAAAAATAAATAAATGTTTTCGCGAATTTCACGCAATTTTAAAGCCAGACAAAAATTTAGACGAAATAATTTTATTTTTATTATTTTTTAACAAATTTTGTTATTCGTTCTTATAAAAATTTTGCTGAAAAAAAGGAAAATATCTACATCTAATTTAAACAAGTAAATTTTTTTTTCAATATTTTTGTAATAATCTAAAAATTTAATTACTTCTGAATTTTTGATAAGAATAATCAATACCTTATATCAGTGCATAGCATAAAATAATTCATTAACAAGATATTTTATAGATAATTTATCAAACATTTTAAAACTGGCATGCAGATTTATTATGTTAAATTTATTATATAAAGATCCAGGTAGAGGACCCTTGTGGAGGGGCTCAACATTTATGACTGATCCTAACTCGATCTCGGTTAGTTCTTTAAGTTTTTATCTAAAAATCAATAGATATTTATGCATTCTTTCTAGCATCGTGTTCAGAAATGCCTAATAGAAAGCAAACAATTGCTTAGTGCACAGTACAGTCCTACGCCGAGTTATGGCTCCTCGATTTATGACGCTTCGGACTCACGTACATTTTGAATTACCATCATTTCTCACAGTTTCAGTGTTTATTTTGGAGTTATGGATCTTCAGTAGCATATTTTTGAATAAAAAAAACATGTTTACTTTTTCAAGTAGTTCATAAGTTTTGATCCCACATCTGTATTGACTTGAACAGCTTTATTCATTTTAATTGGTGTCTTTGCTAGGTCCAGAAGGATTTCTGCAATTTCTTTCTCATTCTCTGTTTCTTGTGGTTGATAAATATCAATATCCTCCTCATGACATTCACAATCCACCTGTTAAATGGAAATAATTATAAGAAAGTGCAGTTGACCAATGTTTCAAATGAACATTGGAAATATATTTACTTAATTACCAGATAATTATTTATTTCTTTTTGATTAGCTGCAGCTTTATTTTCACATTCATTATTTATAGTTTTCTATAAAAAATAAAAAAAAGCATTGGTTATGAAATAATTTACATTTTTTATATAAATATTTAATTAATATATGAACTTATATCTGGAATTACTCACAATGAATGTTGTAGAATTTCTGATCTTTGCTTGCAAAAACTGAATCAAGTGATTTTTGACATCCTCATTTGAACTAAGTGTTTTGCCGTGTAAAGAATTTTGTAAAGACCAGAACAAATGATAATTGGAGGGTGCCAGATCTGGTGAATATGATGGGTGCGGTAATCCCATCCAAGCTGTAACAGCTTCTGGCGAGTCATCAAACTTGTATGAGGTCTGGTGTTATCATGGTGAAACACTACACCTTTTCTGTTAATCAATTCTGGCCTCTTCTGTTTAATGAAATCACTCAATTTGTCCAATTGATGGCAGTATACTTGTGAATTGTGGAATTGTCTGGTAGAAGTTAAAAAAACATAATTCCCTTGAAATCCCACCAAACAGAGAGCATCATTTTTTTTTTTGATGAATATCTGCTTTCGAAGTGCTTTGAGCTGGTTCATCTCTTCTGCTCCATGATCTCTTGCATTCAACAGTTGTAAACAATCCATTTTTCATTGCCAGTTATGATTCGCTTCAGAAATGGATCATTTTGTTGACGTTTCAGCAGCGAATCACAGATGTCAATGCGATGGAGCAAATCTCTTTCCTTGAGAACATGTGGAACCCATATATCGAGCTTTGAAATGAAACCAAGTCGTTTAAATGTGATCATGAACGGTCGAATTTGACAAATTCAATCTCATCGCAATTTCTTGTGTTGTTATTCGTTGGTTTGATTCAATCAATGCCTTTATTTTGTATTCATCAGCTTCAATTGGCCTTCCAGGATGTAGTGCATCTTTAATATCGAAATTGTCAGAACGAAATTTTGCAAACCAATTTTGACATTGGCGTTCTGTTAACACATCATCTCCATACACTTTACATAACTTTTTTCTTGCTTGAATAGCATTTTTACCTTTTCGGAAATAAAAAAGCAAAATATGCCGAAAATGCTCCTTTTTGTTTTCCATTTTTGACAGGACAACAAAAATAAACAATTGCACAGAATCAAAAATGTTTTTTTTACGAATAAACCTTGAAATATCAGCTATCAAAATGTATAACAACAATAAGACTTAGAATAAAATTGGCGGGTAAAAATACAACTAACGCCATCTGTCGAACAAAACAAACGAAATTACTTTCTGAACAACCCAATAAAAAGAGTTCTAAAGGCTGAGGCTTTATGAGTCAGTTTCGTTGTTGACGAATTTGGTATGAATAACGGTATATAGGTTGGTTTGCGGTATACTTTAGTTTTATATGAGTTTCCTATTACTTCTACTTGAACGTCTAAGAAGTTTATCTTCTTACTGCTTGTTTGTTCTAATTTTAATTGGAGTCCTAGTGAGTCATTCGACATATATTCTTCTAGTGCTTTCGGATCATCTTGTTTCTTCCATATTATACAAATATCATCAACATATCTTTTATACAATTTCATTTCCGATGCAAATCTTGGTATAACTTTTTATTCTTTGAACCTGATCACTAGTTCAGCTAGTACCCCTGCCATCGGGCTTCCGAGAGGTATACCTGTTTTTTGTTTGTAATACTTACCATTAAATGTGAAGTATGATTGGTGACAAATCAGATCACATATTTCCTGGATGCACTTAGTTATTTTTTCTGAATCTTTCAAATATTTAAGCATTAGTCTGTATAACTGTATGCAGGCTGGTTCTATGGATATAGATGGGTACAGGGACTCAAAGTCATATACTGTTATCACTTCATTGGGAAAGGGATTTAAGCTGTTTAAATGTTCTATAAAGGTTGAGGATGATGTGGTTAATAATTTATAATCTTGCATTTTGTTTATAAAGACATAGAAAAAGCTACAAATTTTAAAATAGCTTATAAAAAGAAAGATACCATTTTCTCATTATTTAGAAATGATAAAGATGCATATGGAAAAGAAAGCGACCACCGAGATCTACACTCTTTCCCTACACGACGCTCTTCCGATCTTTCGAATTATGGCATCATTCTAGAGCCTAAGCTGACCTAACTCAGAGGTATGTATGTCTGTATAGTCACATATAAGTGCTTAAATATACATAAAATCAAATCAATACAAGTATTTTTAGCTCAGGAAATATAAATTTTGTTATTAATTTCTGATGATAATATTTTTCAAGCAATTGATTTGCATCTAATCCAAAAATTTTTTAAACGTTTATTTATAACTGACTGTTAAAAATATCTTTTTATATTTAAATAAATGTATTAAAAATACATTTTTAATGAATGAGAAATTCGAATTTGTGACATGTTCCAACAAAATTCCAATCTTTCTGAGAGCCGGTGTTAAATTTCGATCGTTATCGCTTTAAAGAGGAAATTTAAGTCAAGGCTAAAAGCAATCATTTCTGCTTTCTAACTTGATGAATATAAGCGAAAAGGGAGGAAGTCTTTTTAACTGATTTGTGGTTTGATGTTTTAGTCGACTTCCTACCGACTTCGAGTCACATGAATGCAAATGTGTTGGACGATACCTTCCACTACACTGGATAATGGTGTTTAATATTGCCAATAAGTCACCTATGCAAACACCGCCTTACTTGGAGCGATGCTACTAATTCTTTTGATATTTGCTTACTTTCGAACTGTCTTTGTATCCTTTCGTCTAGAATTTAAAATAAAATCAAGACAAATAGTTTCATATTTACTACCGTCTCGTTCAAATAAAATTAATGTTTATATATATTTTCCCTTTCAAAAATCTTAGAAACAAATTAATTCCCTACGAAGAGAAAAAGTCACCAACATAAATATTAAAGAGGAAAAATAAAAAAAGCAGCGAAATAATTAAACAGAATAAAAATCGTTTCAAAAATAGTTAATTGCACTGGAGCAGTATGAAAAATTATAAATCATTAATCTTACCAAAGGATAATTATAATGTAAAAGTGTTTATATAAATAATCTGGCAATTTTTCTCTTGGAGTAATTATTCACCAACGTAACTTTTGCTATAAATAATATTAATGAAGTTTTGTTTGTCTTCATGCTAGAATAATTCATATTAATAAGTATTCGTGTGTGATTTAACGTCTAAGAAATGATTAATCTTTAAACCGTGTTGATAACAATGAAAATCATAATAAAGAAGCTATACATCAACAACTTCGTTAAGAAAAAGTCTGCAGATTAATCTGTTTGCAAGTTTTTTGCAGCAGCGAAATATAATGAACGTCTATAATGCTAATAAGTTAGAAAATTTGCGCACAAACGTAACAATAAAGATACGCTCGCAATATTTGCGTCATAACCTTTCGAGTCCATGACGTAAGAATGACAGTAAAACTGTTACGTCACTGCATTGTAATACAATTATTATGCCAGTTGCTAAATGATATTTCTTTTATATTTCGTGACGTAACAATAGATTATTGCGTCATCCATCTTTTGAATCCGTAACAATGAAAACACGCTTGTAATATTTTTGCTATCAATCTTTTGTATTTCGTAATAATTCTGAATTCGCATGAATAACAATAACATTATTACGTCACTGATGTATAAAGCAATTGTTATGTCAGTTGCTAAGCTGTCTTTCTTTTATATTTTGTGACGTAACAATGATTTATATCATTCCTTAAAAGTTCGATACTTTTTGGAGATAGAAATGATTAATTTAATCGATTTTGATCAAAATCGAATTTATTTCTGCAAAGGACCAAATTTCGCGAAAAATTCGAATACTGAAGACTCGAAGTTTCCTCGAAATATCTATAAAAATTACTATTTAACACGAACATATACAATAATTTAAATATATATATTTAATAAATTTTGAAAGATTTATATCTAACGATTAATGAAGAAATTATTGCATGCTTTCAGGCGAAAAAAGCATAAAATTATCATTAATTATTAGCATTCAGATTTTAATATTCAGTAATTTATTATAAGAAAAAAATTACCAAGCTAATAGTAGACTTACAAAGATTATAACTGATTGAATTATTACACGATTTATAAATCTATTAATACAGTGTAATAGTTAATTATTCAAGAATTAATAAATGTGGGATTATTAAAAATAATCGAGTGTCTAGCATCTTTCAAAGGACACACCTCGAAAGAGATTTAACTAATTATAATAATCCTTAGCATAAAGATAATTATTCAGGTAATTTGGGCGAACTGTTATTTTAATTAATGATACGACTACTGCATGCAATTTATAACTAATAATTTCTTTCGTCTAATAATAATAATAATAATAATAATAATAATAATAATAATAATAATAATAATTT
>AYEL01082287.1:0-10925 GCA_000484575.1 Olivierus martensii | reverse complement strand
TATTTGCATACAATGTTATAATATTAATTTAAAATTCAAATTATGTTCTTGCTAAGTTTTTTATGTTCGAATTCTTATACGTTGTGCTGAAGATGGCTTAATAAAGCAGAAAGATCTTCAAGTTTAATAAATTTATTTTCCACTTTTAATAATTGAGCTGAATTATTTACATTGAATAAGAAGTGGGAAGAAATTATGCATTAATAAAACAACCTCTTTCTCCATCATGAAATAAACTTTTTTTATCGACGTATTTGATTGGTTTATTTTTACAACATTCGTTATTGGCTACTTCGAATGACGTTTTAAAAGTTACGGATCCGTTATACGGCCTATGTGAGCATGTAAACGTTTTGCTGTCCGAAATCAGAAGCTACTGGACGGCGTCGTGCTGGACGAAATCGTAGTGGAAACCGCGCCTTACTTTGGCATCAACAGTAAAAATTTTCTCATCAGAAAAAAATCTGATACGTCCTGCAGCTTCATTCTTCATTGAACACAGAAGCAAGTTGCAGCGAGCAACTCTCTTTGTTTTAGCAGCATCAGACAGCATCTGTCGTACTTTTAGGACATAGGACTTGTACCGTAGGTCCTCTTCTGCCTCACCCCTGGTCTAAATGAAATATAAAAAATAAATATTTTTTAATTCTCCATAAGTAAAATGTCTGTATTAGAATTTCTTAATTATGTTATGATTTTTTTTTGTAAAATAAAGTCATTTTATTAACTATGATATAAATTTACATTTAATTTAATAAAATATTTTATATTAATATAAAAATTAATTTTAATATGTATAGCAAAATAATTTTTTAGTTTCTCAACTGCAATATTTTTTTTTCATAAAAATAATTACTTGCTTTTATTTTTCTAGAATTATAATAAATCACGAATTCATTCCTATAGAGGTGCAAGACATATGGAAATGATTTTAGATGGTCATCCAATTTTTAAAGGTGAAATAGCTCGTGCTTGTGGAGAAATACAAGGAAGTACTGAAGCTTTTGGTGATGTATGTCCCAGGATTTCTATTTAGAATTATTTTAATTACTTGCTTATAATGAAAAGTTTGAAAAGCGCTTTATCATTTTTGCCTTAAACTCATTGTAATCTGTCAAACCTTTTGTTTTAAAATCTCGCCAAGCAAATTCGCGAGCGATTCCTCTTAGCTTGCATTTTGCGATCCCCAATTTTTGGTGGTCCGACCAGAAGGCTAAAGTCCCTATCTCATCAATCATGTCGAAATAATCAGTCACATGAGAATTAGGTTCACCCCCAAAACTTGAAAGCATGCCGGCGAAAACACCGAAAGATCCCATTGTCGTCTCCAGGCGTGTCACTGCATCAACTCGAGCGTCTCCTTCCATCTGTGAAGTTTAACTCTTTCCACACTTAAGTTGTTCCTTGTTTTTTTTTGTTGATTTGATTTTTTTTTGATCATTTGATCCCATGGCTACAAAATGCTATAAAAAGCATTTTGTAGCCATGGGATCAAAAAATGACAATTACACACATTTAAAATGATTGGTCTTAAAACTATGAGAGTGCAAGGGTAAATGCCAATCAAAGATCTGGATATAAAGAGAATAGTGTGGAGACAATCAGCAAATTAAACTATATTTTATGGCATAAAAATATATTTATTGATGAAAATATATGAAAAATAATAGTAGTAATAATAATAATATATAAATAGAATACAAATATAATTTAAATTGATAGAAAATAACATAGAATGAAGCTAGCAAAAGTAATAAATAAAGCTAAACGAAAAATCTAATCCAAACTTTAACAAAGGCTATAGGTTGTTTTATATCAATACAAGATCCATAAGTACTTATGAGAGAGAGTTTTCTTTTTCATTTCTTCTTCATATTTTTTTAAATTTCTTTATTGTATTAAACTAGACAGAAAATAAAAATACTGTTAGAATATAAATCAAAACACAATGACATTAAACCAACAACAGAAGAAAATAAAAGAAATCTAGCAGGTGAGTTTTCTTTTTCATTTCTTCTTCATATTTTTTTAAATTTCTTTATTGTATTAAACTATACAGAAAATAAAAATACTGTTGGAATATAAATCAAAACACAATGACATTAAACCAACAACAGAAGCAAATAAAAGAAATCTAGCAGATAGAGAGAAATTGCAAGAGAAAGAATATAAATGCTCTATTAACTGAAAAAATTCCTTTTTACTCTTTTCTCTTTTAATTTAAAGAAAATTCTCAAATCATATCAAACTGAAGAAGTTTGAATTGAAACTTGAATTTTTATTTGTCAATAGAGATATTCTCTCTTACATTGAATTGGAAAAGAAAACTATTAGAATAAATTTTTATTGATTTACTATGATCAGGTCATATGTTCTCTATCTAGTCATTGGATCTGTTAGTCTGTTTCTATCCTAGATATTATTTGAGTTTAATTGCCAAGTATAAAATTCCATTCTCTATCATGGTTGAAAAGGTTTGTTAAATTTGTTCATTGTTAAATTAAAAGTATTCATTTGATCTGTTAAAAATTAATAGTTTTCCCTATCAATTTTATTAGATTTTATAATTTAAAATGAAGTTGTTATTATATTTAATTCTTGCAAACTTTTATTTAAAACCAATTTTTGACAAGGAACTGTAATTATTATACTATTTAAGCTTTACAGATATTCTTTTAACCACTTAATGCCTGAATTTTGATATTCGATTTAAAAAAAATTGAAAAAGCTATTTTTTTTTAATTGTGTAGAAATCATACTAGATAATTGTTATTTGATTATGTGAGATATTTTTTATTTTTTGGGTTTGTATCAAATAAGTAACATTAGGCAATACTTCAAAAGAAAAAAGTCAGCAATTTCTAATAATTTACAAAATAAACTATAGAGGGTACTATTATTCAGGTATTCCATTTGTTTGGTATGTATTACATATGCACAACAGTCAATTGGTAGAAAAAATAAATATATTAATAATAATAAAGGGTTAAAGGGTTTGTATCATATATGATACTGTAGATGTTAAGTAGTTAAAAAAGTTTCCAACAAGTTCAAGCAGTATAAAGCATGTTATCACCCTATTACATTATTTGTTAGATCGTATCATATATGATACTGTAGATGTTAAGTAGTTAAAAAAGTTTCCAACAAGTTCAAGCATGTTATCACCCTATTACATTATTTGTTAGAAAATTGTTTTCACACTGACAATCAGTCAAAACCAGACAACAATATTATAGGAATTGACAGGATTATTAGCAAATACACAATAAACTTAAGTAAATTACAAAATAATGTATTATAACATAAAAAAAGTATTCAAGAAATCTGTCTTTGAATAATTAAAGTGCAAACAGTTTACCAATTTTTTTATTTTTAAAGATGATCCTATATAGCAATTATTGCAAATTTATCAGCAAACAGTCTGATTTATTTGCATAAGATACCTGCAAATGGTTTGATATCATATATGTCCTATATCCAATATATTAAAAAAAGCTTATAGAATTGCATTATTTCAATCATTAAATTTTTTTGATTCACTTTTTCATAAATTGTGATCAAATTCAATCATGTGATTAATTATGTTTCTGTATTACACATTTAAATCATTAAAATTCCATAATAATTGACAAAAAAAATATTCCAAAAACTGAAATATTTTATATATTATAGCAATATACTACTAATCATACATTTAAGCACTTATTGCAGTTGAGGATAATGATAGTTTTGTGAGGCTGCCGCAACGTCAATATACTACTAATCATACATTTAAGCACTTATTGCAGTTGAGGATAATGATAGTTTTTATTCAACTCTTAAAAAACTAACGTTTTCTGTATGGTGTACCATCTTCATGTTTTTACATTCAAACTCAGTTTCGAACATCCAACAGCTTTTTTACAGAATCTTAACAAAGATGTTGCTATGATTACCATCTCCATTATTTATTTGCGTATTTAATTAGTTTTCCGAGCGGTCGTAGGCTTCGTGAGTAAGGACACACGGGCTCCGGGTCGAAGGAATGACACAAACGAGGATATATTATAAAATAAAACAATAGCATTTATTAATAACTAATATTAAACGATAGATGATTACAATATATATATATATGAAGGAGTGAAAACAAGGAAACGTTTTAATCTAATAAACTCCTAACAAATTTAGATATATGTGAGCGATGCAATTTAACGAACGTAAATGTTAGTTATCGGCAGTCGGACAGTCGGGTTGACTTAAGTATCGCTCCTATCGTATCACATACCTTGATAAGGATGATGAGGCGGACTTGGAACTGTGAGATGAGGAATGAGAGGACTTGTTATCTCTCCGGATGCTTCTCTTGATGAGGAGGAAGGACTTAGTTATCTCCCAGAGTTCAAAGGTGAGGGAGAACTCGGTTATCTCCCAAGGCTGTCTTCTCAATAGGTGAGAAAGGACAACGGCTTCTTGTCAGCCACTCATGTCAACAACAACCCTTTCATGTCAACCGCTGCTTGTCAATCGCCCCTGACTCGACCTCTCCTCCCGCCTTTTATGAGCTGGCCAAGGAGGGCTTCTGAGTCAACTCTGACATCATGTTGATGTCGAAACCTCCACTGTTAACTATGAGAGTTCCTCGTTGAATATCCGCCATCTTTTCTGTTTTCTTTCCTTATCAGGGCGGTTTTCAACCCGACCGTATGAATCAAAAGGAAGCTAAGTCAGCGTTTCCTCTGCTTTCTAGAGATAAGAACTGTGCAAAGTTACAAAATGATAGAAATATTATTTTGAAAGTAAATACATTAATTAACATATAAATTTTATAATTGACAAATAATTAAAATTAATTCATAAAATATAATATAACAACATGGGATGTCTCGGGACCTCACAGTTTTTATTCAACTCTTAAAAAACTAACGTTTTCGGTATGGTGTACCATCTTCATGTTTTTACATTCAAACTCAATTTCGAACATCCAACAGCTTTTTTACAGAATCTTAACAAAGATGTTGCTATGATTACCATCTCCAAGCCGATTGATTATGTGCTGTATAGGACTGATTATTGATAAAAGTAAGCAAGTTGTTATTAAATTATTTCTACAACTATAAAATATAAAAAATAATCGATTGATTATATAAACTACATAAATTAAAATAATGCCAACTTAAATAAAATAACATAACTTAAACAATAAAATGATGGACTTAACATACAAGATAAACTACAACTATAAAATATAAAAAATAGAAAGTAAAATAAAAATGTATGTTAACTGGAGATTACATAGGGTTCATTTTAGTTACAGATACATAGTTATAATACATGATGATGGATGATGCCAGAGTAGTAAGACCAGTTAAGAAAAGAACACAAGCGAACACAGCAGAGACCTTGGAAATAATGAGGAGACAAAATGACGAGAGGCTATTGAATGATAGGAAAATGAAGCTACCTGCAGCATGGAGGTATGCCTTGGAGACATTGAGGTAAAATTAGTGGAAGTGTTCCTGGATAACTAGCTAAATGTATTATAAAAGACTGTAACTAAAACGAACCCTATGTAATCTCTGGTTAACATAAATTTTTATTTTTTATATTTTATAGTTGTAGTTTATCTTGTATATTAAGTTCATTGTTCAAGTTATGTTATTTTATTTAAGTCAGCATTATTTTAATTTATGTAGTTTATGTAATCAATCGACTTGGAGACAGTAACCAGAGCAACATTTTTGTTGAGATTCTGTAAAAAAGCTGTTGGATATTCGAAATTGAGTTTGAATGTAAAACCTGAAGATGATATGCCGTACTGAAAATGTTAGTTTTTTAAGTATTGAATTAAAACTTTATCATTATCCTCAACTGCAATAAGTGCTTAAATGTATGATTAGTAGTATAGTTAGAGTTAAAACAGGAGATTAGAGTATGCATATTATGCCAATATCCTATCTTACATAAGATTTCATTATGAAAGCATTTATATGTATGTAAATTTTTACATTATTATTATGACAAAAACATTATATAGGGAATGTGTATGTTATCTACTTGGCAAGCTATATGATATAAATTGGCATAATAAAAATTCTCATATATAATTTATATCATATTACAACAGTTATTATGATGCACAATAATTTTACTATTAAGAGTAATGATAATTATACTAGTGTTATAACCATTATTGCAATACTAAAATTGTAATGTGTGTAAAATTGCAGTATTATATGTGAAATTATTTTTTAAATATTTTATGGCAAATTTTTATATAAAGTCAAATATTTGTAGGCAAGATTTGCATAAATCAGAGCTTCTGTATTTATTTTGCAAAATTACAATTAAATATAAAATAAAAATTACAAAATTGTATTATGTAATTTCAGAATATTACAGTAATTATAATAATATAGTAATTTCATCAATTTTATAACAAATTTCACATCATAAAATTGATACTGTTATCATGAAATTAATACAGCAAAAAGATGTTGCCTATAATTAATTAATTTAATTTTGTTTTGAATTATTGATATTGAATTTTTTAAATTATAAATTTCATTAACTCCTTGAGTATCTTTGCCATCTATACACATTAAGGCCGCAGAATAAAAACAATAAAAAATGATATAAAAAAATTCAATCCTCATTTATTAATCCAGGTTTTACAAATCAGTTTTTTGTGCATAATTGATGAAAATATGTTTTTTTGACAGTAGGTCCTAAATTTTTTCAGTTCTCAAAATATTTTTTAAAATTATATGTAAACAAATAGTCAATTCGTGGATTCCCTATTTGTGTATTCAACTATTTGCAAAAATCTATTTGTAACCACAAATTCAACTTTCACAGCACTTTCACGCTTATTTGCGGATTCTCACTGAATGGCAAAAATACTGTTACAAATGTTACTCTTATTCGTAGTCTCTGTGTTGTTCTGCCTGAAAATTCTCATTACCTATCTTGCTTACTCCACAGATCACAGGTAGGCCAAAAGCCTTTTCTTATCGTCTGCAGGTCCCATAGAATAATGTGATCCTATGCTTAAACAGATCACAGGTAGGCCAAAAGCCTGTTCTTATCGTCTGCAGGTCCCATAGAATAATGTGATCCTATGCTTAAGCGCAGCCTTAAATTTAGGCAAATTTAAACGCTTAACTTCCTGCGCACTTATTCCTTATGCTGAGATTTTAAAAAATCTGAGGCAAAAAGTGATGCATACAAGGCTGACACAGTTTTTCAATATAATTCAGGAAGGCAATATGTCAGCTGCCACATCAAACAACTACCCATCAAAACTAAGATTTTATTTACTACAAAGTTAGTGTTTAAAAAAATTAAATAAAGATTACTGTAATTATAATACTGTATATAGTACTGTACACTGCATATATTGTAATTATTCATAAGTACTGTAATACACATTAAATAAGGTGTCTTTAAACAGAAAGACACAGATAAAGTAAGGATGAAAATGTTGAGAAGAAATGTTCACAGGAACCTAACTATATATTTCCCATAGTCACAAGTATTCACGAAGAATTTATAGAACATAACTACCACGAATAATGAGAATCAACTGTATTGTTTATATTTGAATGGCTCAGTATGGAATTTTATCCCATGTATCAATTTTATAGTCTAACCTATCAAACCGATTCTGATTGTGATTCGATAAATGATATTTTAGAATTTTTTGAAAAATTGAATTTTTCTTAAAATAAGCTATAAAATTTTGAAAATTAAAAAATATTGTAGATAATAAGAAAATAATGGTTAATTCTGTTAAAATAAACTAAAATATATCATAATTGTTCATTTTTTGTTTTACTTTCTTCGAAATTTAAGAGAAAATCATGAAAAACGAAATGTAACCCTCAGGCCATTTAAAAGGGTGTGGTACTTTCATTGCTTTAGAGCAGCCACTCCTTTTCCAGTAAATTGCAACCAACAAGCCTACTTTGTATGTGGATAAGTGTATTGGGTTCAGAGTTACAATACATCAGTAGCAGTCCAGTTAGAGATACAGAAAATATATTATAGATGTTTATGTATCAGATGAAGCCATTTTTGCATATGTTAGGATTTTTTTGTGTAAATAAAAAAATTTATAAAATGTACTGCAAAAATTGTGTAAATGAAGTAAGAACAAGTTTATAAATATGAAATATTAATAAAAATGACAATATTTCAAAGAATTCATGTAATTTTTAATAATTATATGATGTAATTTCAATCAACAAATGTTACATAATTCGTGGTTTTTTATCAATAATTGAAAATTGAAAATCAGTAATTGAAAATTTCAGCCAAATTTCTTCATTCATGGCTCATTTTATTCAGAAGACTTTTCACTGTCAAAAAATATTGTCTATCTCATTGGATGGCTAACATTGCATTTAAAAAGCATATTTTTGTCAATCTTGTAAATTATAAAATGTTTCAACATTACTTAAATAACATACCGAAGAGGGACAGAATATGTCCGAAAACGTTATATGCTAATAAACGCTTATTACCTTGCTTATAGTGCTTTTATAATTTGAAAATAAAATTAAAAAAAAAATGCTTACACTGTTAGAAAAAGAACAAAATCTGCAATAAATACTGCAATAAACACTTTTTGGTTTTAGGTGTTCTTGCAATCACCACAATTTGATGTAGCTTATTTATTAGTGTATGGACATGCTTCTCTTTCAAACCATCACAAAAATAGCAAGTTGTAGTATGTTTACAGCACACCGCATGTGCTCTATAGTGGAAACATCTGTTATGCTGTTCACAGCATCAACTAATGTTTCATTTAATTATGATTCATCTTTACCATTTTCTATACTGGCATTCAGAGAAATGCCTTCCTCAAAGAACTCACTGTCAGCTTCAGTTGAATCTGCATTAAGTTTCTCTACTGAATTCGTCATGTTAAAGGCATCATCTGTCACAATTGCTAAGACATGTTGTTTACTACTTTCAAACTCTCTGAGAACTTTCTCAACTAGGTTTCATATAGAGTCACCTGTATGTTGAGCTTGTGTGTCCCATACTGCTAATGTACGTAGGGTTATTGTTATCTACAAATTGGACATTTATAGCAAAATAATTAATTCTCTGTCTAGTGCAAGCATCCATTTTCAGAAAACAAAATTTGCCATGCAGCACTTCTTTCAACACTTTTCGGTTCTCAGCCTCCCTTATCACCATATTTCTAATATCATGCCTATCCAGTGATACTCCTAATTTGTTTGCTAATTCTCTATTTAATCCAACAAATGCTGATGAAGAAAACAATTGGAGTGCCACTCCATTATTTACCACCAATTGGATGATATGCCTTAGAAATTTTTCTTTAGTCGTTGATATTGTCACTTTTTTGTTGGGAAAGTATTTTGAAATAGAAGATATCCTATTTGAAGGGTTTGTATCATTCTTCTGTGTGTCTCTTCTTCCTAGATAGATTTAAATACATTAATATGTTGCCTTTCTAAATGGCATTTTAAATTTGATGTCTTAGCACTTATTTTGACATTGCAGATGACTCTCTCTTCTTTTGTTACTTGGCAAATAAATTCATTTTTGTCTTCAATTTCTTTGAAATATTTAAACTTTGAAGATTTGTTAGTTTTGCAAGCCATATTAGGGTTTAAATTATATTGGTATAATTATATGTTTTAAATATTGATTAGAAATTTATAATCTGAAAAAGATAAGTTAAATTTATTAATTATATTGTTTTTTTAATTTTGAAATTTTATTATTTGTATTAAATATTAATTAGAAAATTATAAATGTAAAAAAATAATTGTGGTGTTAGAAACCGGAGCCAAAAGAAATTTTAATGGCCCCAGCTCTGGCTTTGGCTCTACTAAATATAATCAGCTTAGCTCTGGCTCCCCCAAAATTTCCCTGCTTCATGGCTCTGGGCTCTTTAGTGCGACTTATAAAAATGATACCGTTTTTCGCTTAGTGCGAGCAAATATTCAATTAATGCGAGTTGTAAGCATAGACTAGTTCTAACAAAGGTCCATCACCTTGTTTAAAACTTCGACATTCCGTGTAGCATAATTCAGCTTAAGATTTGTAAGATCCTGTGGTACAATTGACAGCAAAGTACGTAAGGTTTACAGAAAATTGATTGACTGTATTATCGGAGAAAGCAATGAATGGCCTTCAGTTAAACTTAATGAGCATCAGTCAGATAGATACAGGCGACTGTTAAGGTAGATACCTTTGTCAGATCATTGGAACATGAGGTAAAATTGATTTTACTGCCTTGAGACCTCCTAAATAACAACCAGTAGAAAGGCAGTCAGACGGCCAAGATCTCGTAAAACTTCCGTAACTTGCCACCTGCACTCTAGAGAGGAAGAGAACTTCCAAGAGGGATAGACTTCAGGAAAAAAAATAAAGGAAATAGAAGGAGAGGTAGCTTTTTATCAGGTTATGGAGGAGTTAGGATTTATTTTCTTCGACCGTTCACGAGAGAGGGCACAGATGTCCCACCTCTCTAAGCTTACTTGCTAAGACATAAAAAGGTTTTGTCCTTCGCTTGGCAGCACAATCTTCTGTCCCGGATGTCCTAAAACTAAGCTTAAAAAGAAATCGTCTGATTCTAACCAGAATAAAAACAACATAAGTTTTTGACCTAATACATACTGCATATGGCAGGTAGACCTGTTCATTGATGTTTTATTGCTTCCACAAAAAGTAAGATTTAATAATAATGAGCTGGAAAAAAAATCGAAATCGATTTTACTTCATTAATTATAATTCGAGTAATGAACTTCAAATTGTAATTTTATTCATGCGAATGATCTTATTAGATTAATTAACGGCGGTTTTTGGATGAATTTACATTTTGATTTTGTAAAAACAATTGTAGAGTGAAAGTAAACATTAAACTTCAATATTATTTACTTTTATTATTATTATTATTATTA